>CM024271.1:15324806-15448830 GCA_013621005.1 Aeschynomene evenia
TCTTTCAGCTTTTGAAAACTTGACTCACAAGCTTCCGACCACAGAAAAGGTGCGTGCTTCTGAGTTAACTGGGTGAGAGGTGCTGCTACCGAGAGAAATCATTGACAAATCTCCGGTAGTAGCCCGCAAGACCCAAGAAACTACGGATCTCCGTCACTGTTGTAGGTCTAGGCCACTTCTGAACTGCTTCTACCTTCTTTAGATCCACCATGATACCGTCTTTAGACACTATATGCCCCAGAAAGGTTACTTGATCCATCCAAAACTCGCACTTAGAGAACTTGGCATAAAGATTGTGGTCCCTCAGAGTCTGCAGCACAACTCTGAGATGATGTTCATGCTCCTCAGCACAGTTAGAGTATACCAGGATGTCATCGATGAAGACTATGACGAAGCGATCCAAGAATGGTTTGAACACTCGGTTCATGAGATCCATAAAAGCTGCAGGGGCGTTGGTCAACCCAAAAGACATCACAAGAAATTCGAAATGCCCATATCGGGTACGGAAAGCCGTCTTCGGAATATCTCCTTCCTTAATCCTCAACTGATGGTAACCCGATCTCAGATCAATCTTAGAAAAACAACAAGCACCATGAAGCTGATCAAACAAATCATCAATCCTCGGAAGAGGGTACTTGTTTCGGACCGTCAACTTATTGAGCTGCCTGTAGTCCACACAAAGCCTCATTGATCCATCCTTCTTTTTGACAAAAAGAATCGGAGCACCCCAAGGTGATGTGCTCGGTAGAATGAACCCTTTGTCCAAAAGATCCTTCAGCTGATCCTTCAACTCGTTTAACTCCTTCGGAGCCATACGGTAAGGGGGAATGGAAACTGGTTGAGCATCAGGAACTAGGTCAATCCCGAACTCTATCTCCCGATCAAGTGGCATACCCGGCAACTCCTCCGGAAACACATATGGATACTCACATACCACTGGAACTTGACCAACACCCACAACACTAGCCTCCATGTTCATTACTGACGCCAGAAAACCTTGACACCCGTGGTCCATCAACTTCATGGCACTCATAGCCGAGATCAAAGAAGCAGGGGTCATACAATGATCCCCTTGGAACTCGAAGGTTGGACCATCGGGGAGGACAAACCTCACCAACTTGGCATAGCATTCCACCGAGGCATGACAAGAAGCCAACCAATCCATGCCCAGGATGACATCAAAATCTACCATATCAAGGATCACTAGGTCGGCCAAAGTGTCCATCCCGCCCACAGAAACCACACACGACTTGCACACAAGATGAACCATACGAGGTTCTCCGACCGGAGTACTAACCCAAAAAGGATCCTCCAAAGACACTGATTGCTCGCCAAAACGGGAAGCAAAGAACGGGGACACATAAGAATGTGTGGAGCCCGGATCAAACAGCACATAAGCTTCAGAAGAACAAACTTTTGTTATACCTGCCACTACAACATTGGATGCCTGAGCATCCTGACGGGTCAATGCAAAGACTCTAGGCTGAGCTCTTCCTCCACCTCCCTGACCACGGCCTCTGTTTCCTCTAGTCGGTCCTCTACCCCCATGCCTAGAAGATCCACCCGGAGACATAGCTGAGAAAGATGGAGTGGACAAAACCGGTGCCTGAGGCCTAGAAGTTCCACCAGAAAAGTGGGGACAATCCTTGATAAAGTGGCCTGTCCGACCACAACCATAACAGGTGTGAGGAACAACACGGCAGGGTCCTTGATGATACCTTCCACAACTCTTGCAATGAGGGGCACGAGAATTTGGCCAATGCGCACTAGACTGAGAACCACTGCTAGACTAGGACCTCGCCGGCACATCTCTAGGAGCGGATCCTGATGAGTTGGAACCACCCCCAGGGATGAACCTCTGATACTGGTAGCCATGAGATCCACCAAAACTGGACCCTCCAGAGAACTGCCCTGTAGTCTTCTTCTTCTTGTCAAACCCTCTACTAGGCTTATCTTCCTCTAGGGAACCTTCAATCCCCACTGCAGTGTCCATGACTTGAGAAAAAGTCTTCCGCCCAATCTCATTGTGCAAGATGGATCGCATCGGATCCCTGAGCCCCTTCACAAACCTTCTCACCTTCCGGTCCTCCGGAGTGATCTCATGAGGTGCATATCGGCATAATCGAGTAAACTGCGTAGCGTACTCGACTACGGACATACCCTGTGTCTGCTTCAGCTTAAGGAACTGGTCAGCCAACAGCTCCCTTCGGTTCTCTGAAAAGAATCTTGCCCTGAAGGCGTCTGTGAACTCTTCCCATACCGGTGGTGGTCTTCTCATGTTTGCCCTTTCAATCCTTAAGGTCTCATACCAGTGGGCTGTAGTGCCCTGCAGAGTGTAGGCAACAAGGTCTACGGCCCTCACATCATGACATTGGAGGGCACACAGAGCCCTCGTAGCCCTATCAAGAAACTCCTCAGGGTCTTCATCCATAGAATCTCCAGAAAAGGTTGGCGGATTAAGCCTCAGATACGCCTCTAGCGACACCTCCGTAGGTCCAAAAACTTGCGGCCTTCTTCTTGGCGGCTCATATTCAGGGTTAGGGGGAACTTCTGCTCTTTCCTGATTCTAATTATTTTGATTATTCTGATTAGCCATCATCTGCATCAGAGTGTTCAGAGTCTGACGAATATCCCGGATCTCCGCATCGCGGTCATAATCCGTATTGCCCCCTTGGGGTCCCACAGCCTCTTGCTCAGGAGGAGGGTTCCTGTTGAGACGAGGTCTACCTCGGGTGCTTTTCTTAGGAGGCATGGTCAGAACAAGATAGCTACACAAACAAACAAGCGTTCAGAAAAACAGCAAAAGAGGTCACACTGAACAATAAGGGATCACCACACAGAAACATCAAGACAAAACCATAAGACATCCTATAAAAGCTTTCACTAGAGTCACAATCTTGTGAAAATGGGCCGGCAACCATTTACACGATTGTCACCCTATTGAAAACAGTTTGCTCCATAAGTTACAGGACTCAACCTAGGCTCTGATACCAACTTTGTCACGACCCAATTCGGATCGTGACCGGCACATGGAACACCGAGTCCCATGTCAGCCTTAACCTGTAATTCACACAATAATCCAACTACACAACAACACCCACAACTACAATAACATACATTCATACATAATCTCCATACATATAATCTGGTCATAACATTCAATTTAATCCATAATTAAGTCTAACAACCCAACACAACAATAGTAAGTCTTACATAGACTTATACAACATCCATAACACTATCCTAGTCCAAGGAAATCCTATCTATAACATTAGGAGCATACACTAGAAAGGAAATACATAAGGCCTCTACACACGAGGCTCACCAAATCTAAGAACTCGGAGGAACGGATGAACTCGTCCCTTGATCTGCACCTTGATCTGAAAACATATTGTATGAATGGGTGAGTCATACGCTCAGTGAATAAACAGGTTATAAGCAGTGTATGCAGATATATCATGAATCAACAAGCATAGAAATACACCAACACAGCAGATATATAACTCAAACGTTCTTATACAGTCTCTTTATCTTGGTAGCTTTTAATCTATGAACACCTGGAGCGCGGCCCCGACTCATGTTCATAGGCAGTATGGATGTCCCGCGAGCTATGCCCCTCCTCAGACACCATACTGCGAAACCCTGTGAGCTATGCCCCTCCTCAGGTTTCCATTTACGACCCCGCGAGCTATGCCCCTCCTCAGGTCGTTTTACCATCTCTTAATTCATTCAAATATTTTATCTTAATTAGCGCTGTTAGTGGCACACATCATTCACAATCACAGTCTAAGTAGCTCATCAATTCATCATTTCATCATCAACATCATATCATAAATCCCATGACCTTATAAACATTCAGGTAATAAGTTTGGAGTAGTGGTGAACGAATGGATTTGAGTAATTAACTTCAAAATAAGAAAACGTTGAGTTAAAGTCTTGAAAATTGAGTTTTCATACTGATGTAATCGATTACAGACCTCTGTAATCGATTACCAGCTTCGAATTTCGTTTTGAAGAAAATTTTTGCGAAAATAAGCTGTCTGTAATCGATTACAAACCCGCAGTAATCGATTACAGTAATCGATTACAGAGTTTTGGTAATCGATTACAGTGATCAATTACCAATTTGCTGTAATCGATTACAGCCTGGGTCAGAGACGAAATTCTGCAGAAAACTTCGCGAAAATCATCCCCAAATCCACATTTTCACCACAACTCATCCAAATCAAACACAACCAACATGCAATATCAATTATGTATCAACCAATCTCAATCCATATCAACTATCATAGCAAGATATTCACAGATTCAATCAAAATCATACATAAACTACAAATAACCCATTACTCACAAATTACTCCAAAGAGCTCCAAGACTCCACCCAGAGCTAGGATGAGTTCCCCGGAGCTTCCCTAGATGGTGAGACCTAGAGAACACATCACAAACCTCAATCTCTCAACAAAATCAAAAACCCCAATTAGGAACCCTAAACCCCCAAATCCGAAAATTAGAGAAAATAGACACCAATGGAGAAAAAGAAATACTCTACACTTACCCTCAATATACTAGATGAGCAAAGCTAACTTGATCTTTGATGATTAATGGAATTTGGTTGGGGTTTGAGAGAGATTTGAGAGGGAGGGGTAGAGAAGAAGAAGAAAAGAAGGAGAGAAAGAAAAGAGAGAGAGAGGATACGGGAATGGGGAAAGGAAAAGGAAGGGAATGAAGGGAAAATGGTGGGGAGGTGGGTCCCACGTGGTCCTATCTCCCCGGTTGTACCGAGATCTCTTACTCAAACTAACTCAAACTACCCCAGGTATTACAGTGACAATCTAATAATGCTCTAGACAATTATGTTTATGAATAATCATTAGTTTCATTTATGATGGAGAACTAACACATCAATATATTTTTAGAATTTGTTAAATATAATAATATTATTATATTACTTTGTAAAATTTATTTAAAATATTATATTATAACAATGATCATTTCATATAAATCAACAAATTTAAATTTTTTATTTTTATTTTTTTATGGAAAAATCAAAATATTAATAAATATGTGGTGTAGTGGAGCATTAGGAAATTAAAATATATAAAGATAAAGATAATAGGAAGTATTAGGAAATTAAAATATTTAAAATAATATGAAAGGTTTAACTTATAAACATAGAGAGAGCTTATCACCACCATTGAACATAACAAATAAAAAAAATATCGAGAAGCAAGAGTATCACCCTCAACTTTAATTCAATAATGTTTGTCGTACAACAAAAATACGTCCAACTAGTATCCAACATATGCTATACTATAAGACATAATGTGTGTTATACGTATGTGTGATATACATATAGCACACATTACGTCTTATTGTATAGCACACGTTGGATACTAATTGGATGTATTTCTGTTGTACGACAAAGTGTGTGTTTGGATTAACGTTTGCAAACGGATGTTGATACAAATGTGCTTTTGCAAAATTAATTTTGATCAAAATTGGATTGGGGCCAATGTGATTTGTGTTTGGATACTTTTTGTCAAACGATGTAATACCTCGGGTATTTTGAGTTAGTTTGAGTAAGAGATCACGGTACAACCCGGGGAGACAGGACACCTAGTGCGCCCCACCTCCCTTTTTTCCCTTTATTTTCCCCTTCTTTTTCTCTTCCTTCCCGTGGCTTTACTCCCCCCTCCATTCTCACTTTTCCCTCTTCATCTTCCTCACCCCTTTCTCTCATATCTCTCTCAAAATCCTCACCCAACTCCATTAATGTTCAAGATCAAGTTAGCCTTACTCATCTAGTGTATTGTGGGTAAGTGTAGAGTATTTCTTTTTCTCCATTGATGTCTATTTCTCTATATTTTCGGATTGGGGGTTTTAGGGTTTATATTTGGGGTTTTTGATTTTGTGTTGAGATTGAGGTTTGTGATGTGTTCTCTAGGGTCTCAACCAACTAGAGAAGCTCAGGGTACCTCATCCTAGCTCCGGGTGGTGTCTTGGAGCTCATTGGAATAATTTGTGAGTAATGGGTTATTTATGGTTTATGTTTGATTTTGAATGATATTGTGAATTTCTTGCTATGATAGTTGATAGGGACTGAGATTGGCTGATATATAATTGATATTGTATGTTGGTTGTGTTTGATTTGGATGGGTTGTGGTGAAAATGTGGATTTGGAGATGAATTTCGCGTGATTTTCTGCAGAATTTCGTTTCTGACCCAGGCTGTAATCGATTACAGCGAATTGGTAATCGATTACTGTAATCGATTACCAAGACCCTGTAATCGATTACTGCGGGAATGTAATCGATTACAGACTGCCAATTTTTACAAAAAATTTCTTCAGAACGAAATTTGAAGCAGGTAATCGATTACAGATGTCTGTAATCGATTACAACTGCACTAAAACACCATTTTTAAGACTTTAACTCAAAATCTTTATACATTTAAGTTATGTTTTCAAATCCATTTGTTCACCACTACCTCAAACTCGATACTGGGTTGTTTATGATGTTATTATGACGATGATGCGAATATGATGTGATGTACGAATACGTAATGATATTAATTAAAGAATGATAATTGTTGGTTTGCTCGGCCTGAGGAGGGGCATAGCTCCCGGGGTCGAGTTTGATAAAGTCTGAGGAGGGGCTGGGCTCCCGGGACTAAAGATCTGAGGAGGGGCTGGGCTCCCGGGATCTCTAATAATGAATACACTTGTAATAATAATACATAAGACGAATTGCGGAATGTGTGGTATGGTGATTATGTGATGGATTGCTATGACTGTATACGTGATTATGATATTGCTGCATAAACTGTTTTTAATCTATTATTCACTGAGCGTATGACTCACTCATTCATACAAACCATTTTCAGATTCAGGTGCAGATCAGGAGGCGAGTCCTTCCGTTCCTCCAAGCTCTTAGCTTTGGTGAGCCTCGATGTTTAGAGGCGTTATGTTATTTTCTATTATGTCTGTAGTATGCTCCATAGGTTTACAAACAGGGTTTCCTAAGTTATGTATGTGTTCTAAGTCTAATTAAGACTTGTTGAATTTATGTTGGCTTATGGATTAAGTATGATGTTATGACCATATATTATGTATTATGGATTTATGGGTGATACCTTGAGAACCCTATTATATGTATAGATTCATGTATGAATGCATGTTAAAGTAGTTGTGGTTGTTGATGTTTAGCTGGATTATTGTGTGGATTACATGTTAAGGCTGACATGGGACTCGGTGTCCCATGTGCCGGTCATGATCCAAGTTGGGTCGTGACAAACGAGATTTTGGAAAAAAGAATGTTGTTTGGATAATGTTACTCAAAATCACGTTAAAGTGTAAAATTACTAAAATTGTATAATTTATATCATTCTTTATATTACTTTTGTAATTTACTTTTTATAATAAAATAAAATATATTTAAAAACCTAAATATTATTTTATGGTTTAAAAATAAAATATTTACATTATGCAATTTTTAAAAGATTTAAATTAACATTAAGATTTATTTTAAGCAAATTTATATTATTTTATCAATTTATTTAAAATAATATTAATATTATTTAAAAATCAAAGCATGCATATATGAAGTGTTCAAATTTTATTATATTTTTAATTTCAAATAAATAGTTGAAAAGTTATTGTCATAATATTAAAAAAAACATTTTTATAAACAAAAGTAGCTAGGTTAATATAGGGGCAATTTTGATTTTGTCTAGTTTTATTTAAGGAAAAATCTAGAGGTACAACACAAAATAGCCAACTTAGAGTCAACTCATTAATAATATTAATTGAAAAATAAAAAAAGGAAAAAATATTACACCAATCAATCATAATGTTACACCAATCAATCATAATAAATATCAATTAATTTTATATTAATGTCTTTAAATTAATATGCTAGGAATTAGAACATCCAAAAACAACCTAATCAGAAATTGATATACTTGTGATTTGTTTTACACCTACCAAGTATACCGGTGTAATAAGCTTCTAAATGTAATCATTTCTAGCAATGTAATGTGTGTGTTTACACGAACCTAAACTTGGGTGAAATAGTTTCATCGACACCATCGAATAGAACGCTACCGAATTGTGCTCGTTCAAGTCCTTTTTCATTCAATTTTTATCCTGGGATTGATGTAATTGTAAAGCATTTTTACGCGATCATCTTATTTTATCAGCATCAACCATTAGCAATGGAAGAGTGTAATTCACACCCGATTAATAATGGTCACAATGATCAAAATCTCAAGGTTCGTTTGAAATAGCTCTTTTAATTTTATTGCAATGAATATGTAAAATGTCTTTGTAGAACATGCTTTAAAATGCTTAAAACAATTTTTTCCGAGGTATGTATAATACATTTTAATCCTATATATGTAACATGTTAATTGGTATGTGTAATTTACTATGATTTGTATGCGTACGTATAATTCACTTAAATTTGTTTGTGTATGTGTATGTAACTCACTTTAAATGTACACGTGTAATTCTCTTTATGTGGTATGTGTAATTCACTCTAAGTAGTATGTGTAATTCACGTGTAATTCTATTTGATATGTGTAATACTCTTTATTTGATACGTGTAATACACTTTCTTCGGTATGTGTAATACTCTTTATCCGGTATGTGTAATACTCTTTATTTGGTATGTGTAATAATCTTTATTCGGTATGTGTAATACCCTTTATTTGATATGTGTAGTCACTCATTCGATATGTATATCACCCATTTATATGGTACGTGTATTAACTTTTATTTTGGTAAATGTAATACATTTTATTTGATATGTATGTGTATCAACCTTCAATTTGATATGTGCATTACTCTTTTATATGATATTTGTAATTTTTTTTTATTTGATATTTGTAATTTCTTTATTTGAATAGGATATTATGAATATTTTGAAAGAGAATATTTTTTAAAATTTGAATGAAATTCTTTTAGAAAAATTAAATGATTAATTATGTAATAAATACTATTTATTATATCATATTAATTATATATTATATATAAGTAGTATTTATTAGTTGGCTCTTTGGTTGGCCACCTTAGTTGTACATGTAGCATTGCTGTTTATTTAATATGAACGGTAGTTGGATGAATGTCAAAGCAATAAAAACTTGCTTTTGCTTAATGTAGATTGAGATAGAAATTCAACGGAAAAAAATTTGGATGAAAAACATCCAAACACTTATTTCACGTCATTCAATAAATCAAAAACACGTTTGATGGATGAAACGGCTAACCAAATAGGCACAAATATTATTGTCTTTAATTTAATCACCTTCATTCATCATCATCAACACCACATTCACCACCAACCTAAAAAAAATCACAATCAAAACAAAACAAAACAAACATAAACACAAACAAAAATTTAAAATAGAGAAGAAGATAACTCGTCATCATCACTAAACATAACAAATAAAGAGTTGAGAAGCAAGAGTATCACTCTCATCAAAATCTCTTCCATTCATCATCATTAACACTACTTTCACCATCAATTTACAGAAAAAAAAAACAAAGAATTAGAACAAATTAAAAAAAGTGAACAAAAATAAAAAAAACATAGAAGAATAGTAAAAGGACTCACCATTACCATTAAACAGAACAAAAAGAAAAAGATAGAACAGAGAAGCAAGAGTATCATTCTCTCATCTTCAACCTCTTTCATTCATTATAATCAACATCACTTTCATCACCAACCTAAACAAAATTAGAATAAATAAGAATATGACGGAGAAAAAATAAATAGAGAGTTCATCATCACCATTAAACAAAAAAAAAAGAGCAGATAAGCAAAAATATCACCCTTATCTTCAACCTCATTCATTCGTCATCATTAGCATCACTTTCACCAGCAACCTATGAAAAAATTATAATAAAAAAGAAAACAAAGATGAATAGAGAGAAAATAATATCCAAAATTAAAGAGAGAAAGTAATTAAAAAAGATAGTTCTTGTAGAATGATTTTTTACAAATGCAATTTTAAATCTTATTTATAATAAATTAAAACTAAGAGGATTAAATATATTTAACCAACCCACCACATAATTTTTCATCATTATTTTTCAGTTACCAAATGAAAAGGCAAGCTCTTATAATCAAAATTATTCACTTATTTATAATATATTTATCATATATATTTATAAATGTTAATAAAATAAAAAATTATTTGTTAAAGTAGCCACTAATTAAATCGAATTAATAAGAATATGACATGAAATAATAAGAAATGATTAAATAACCCACCACTTAATTTTTATCATTATTTTTCATTTACCAAACGAAATCAAATGAAAAGGCAAGTTTTCATGATACATTTATAAATGTTAATAAAATAAAAAAGATAAAATATTATATTAATAAAGATATATATTGTAGATTTATTGATCAATGAAAGTATTAGTTTAAAATCTAAATATAAAAATTGATTGAATATTTAATTTTTATTAATTCATTAAATTAAAAAAAATATTGAGAATGAGCACAATTTTATAAGAAAAAAATCTTATTATTTTTTATAAGAGTATTAGAACCTTTTGGATAAAGAATGAATATGTGAACTTTCTTTTAATTTGTTTCATGTATTTTATGTGTATAGTTTAATATTTGTATTACTATCACCAAAAATTAAAGATGAAAAGTTAAGTTAAAAATGTTTACATCTTTTTTAATTTGATTATAATCCAAAGTGTAACATAAATTTAATCATTAGCGATTACGAAGAAGTGGTAATTTATTAACTAATTATGAAGAAGTAGTATTATTTTTATTATTAATTAATTAAACAAAAAATATTGATGAAATTTTGTAAGAAATATTCTAAGCTTGCCACATCATCAAATATACAATAAGAATGAATGTGAGTATGCCATCTCATAGATGCATAACCTAACTTTATTATTATATATAAGATTAATCCAGCTTTAAAGTGTGTTTGGTTCCGCGTTTGGTAAGAACGAACGCACTTTTAAAGTCTTGAACATTGTGCTATATTGTTTGGGTGCTATTAAGATTTCAAAAGTGAATCACGTTTACCAGCTCCAACCCCCGTTTTGCTACCATGGGAATTTGACACTTTTACGTTTGATTCTGACCGTTGGAAATGTTAAAAGAAAGCACTAATTTATTATCTACCTACCTTACCCTTCAGCTTCAAAACAAAACAAAACAAGATGCGTTCATATTAGGATTCAAACTTTTCCGGACATCTTCCCTCACAGCTGCCACCATCGCTTCCTTCTTCATCGTCCCTGACACTCGCCGCCGCCACCACTTCCTTCTTCTCGTCGGTGAGGTTCAGCAGCAGCAGCAGGACCACAACCTCCCCCCTCTCCTTGGTCGGACATTCTAGATCTGGTGTTGTGACAGCCACCACCACGTCACCGCACCTTCTCCATTGTCGGCGAGCTTCAGCATCAGCATCAGCGGGACCACCACCACCTCCCTCTCCTTGCTCTGTTGTCTAATTTTTGTTAAATAATGTGTGCTCTGTTCTTCCATGTTTCTTGCTCTGTTTCCACTTTCCTGTTTTCTTGATCTGTTCTTGCTTGGTTTGTTCTTGCTTGCTCTGCCATGTCTAACACCTCATAATAAATTATTTATTCCACTTCTTTAAATTTTGAGATTGGAGAAAGGAACATATATACATATATAATGAATTAGCTTCATGGTTTAATTTTATTTATATTTATAAGCTCACATGAAATTATGACTGTAGTAGGTTTGATTGAGTTTGCTCTTGCTTCATGCATGTCACGGATTTATAATGTTGTATCTCTATTTTGATAAAGTTGTATCCCATTTTATTTAATATTTGGTCACTTTTAATTTATAATATATTATATTATTTATATAATTTTTTTATTTTATCATTAAATATTATTTATTTTTGTGATAAGTTGAATAATAAAGTTGATTTAAATATATTAAAAATAAAATGTTAAAATAACAATCAAAACATAATTTAATATGATGCCCATTTTAGTAATTGTTCATCTAAAAGTGATTTTAGCTAACAATATCCAAACAATATTCATTCTGTCATAATCAATTTTGATATCCACTTGTCAAACATAAATCACGTTAACACAAACTCATTTTTACCCAAAATCAATTCTACAAAAATCAAGTTAGTTTAAACTCCAGTCTGGCAAATGTCAATCCGAACACACACTAAAATGTTAGATTAATGTATAATATTAAAAGTTGGATTAATAATTTTAAAAAGTTTGATTATTTTATTTGGTGCCTGATGGTGACTGATTTTGTGGTGTACAAACAATATCTATATCTATATAATATAGTAAAAGGAGGTTATGGTTAATTACCAATTCGCTCATTAACTGAGTTTCTATAAATGTATCACATATGCTAATTTAGGCGCCTTTTATTTTTTTCTTCCAGAATATTTACAAATCTTTAACGAATCTTTTTAAATATTATATATATATATATCTTTTATTTTATTTAAAATAATTGATTTATACAATTTAAAATAATATAATTGTCTATAATACAAACCTTTCATATTCTCAACATATTTCTAATTTAATAAGTAGAATTGCGTAAAATTAAATTTCTTAAATAATAAAATAAGAAATTCATAAATTGATTCAATATTCAACAATATAATTTTCTTAATTAAAAATATGATTCTATTTTTAGCTAAAAATATTGAAGAAGATTTCTCTATCAAATACTTATATATATATACATTTTATATATGTTGAGTTTTTTTATTGAAATAATGTCAGTTTTTAATATATTGTGACATTTAATAATTATTTTTTTTAATTTTTACTTCTATATCCTATAAGAGGTCGATATGCGAATGTAATTGTCACTTATAGTTTAATAATTGACATAATAAATTTGAAACATTTGAGTTAGTGATATATTTAGTTCATTTATGATTACACATTACTAAAAGAAGAATGTACATTTAATTTTATAGGATGCAAAATAAAAATCTATTTTTTATTAATATTTTCTATGTATAATTAAGTATATTGTTAAAAAAAATTAAGCATAATTGTTTTGAAACTTTTCAACAAGTACAAAATACTTGATTAATTTTACAATTTCAGAAAGTATCTTTTACATCAAGATTTGAAAAAGGAAGAAATTACACACAACCAATTCACCCCTCTCTTGGGTTATGTTCTTGATACTTGAGAAATCATTGTCTGCACCAGCACCAATAGCACTAAACTTGTGCATGAAGGAAAATTTCCTGATGGGGTGGGGATCGATCCCCTGCACAAAATTTTCAAAGAAAGCTTGTTTTAAAGTGTCATTTCTCAGTATAGTTTCATTCAAATGATTTTCCAATGATAGTTTTTCATTCTAAATCATTTCAAAATATTTTATAAAAACTCTCCAACATATTTTTGGCCAATTATAATTTTCAAAATAAATGAGAGATAAAATTGATTGTTACCCTTTGACATTTAATATCTAAGTCCTAAACTATTGTTAGACTTGCTTCTTGCATGTTTTTTATTATGTTACCAAATACTTCACTCCGTGCAATACAATTTGTCATTACTCAATATCTGAAATACTTACAACACATGCATATAAAAATATTCATATTATCATGTATATTTACATTTTTCTCTATAGGCATTGTGAAAATGAAAAAAATTTCAAAATGCATTATTTTATCCTAAATGATAGCACTTTTATCACTATTGATATCATCTTTATCGATAAAATAGATAAAATATATTATTTTTTCTCTAAAAAAAGGTACATTTATCAATTAAAAAATCAACTTGATAATCACTAAAATACAAAAAAAAAATACAAAAAATCTAAATCTAGATAAAATTCAACCAAAGAATTAAAAAATTAAGATAAGATAAAATTCAACCATTGAATTAAAATGAGGAGAATGAATCAAAAGAAAAAAATTAGAAGAGATAGAGATAAGATAGAGAAGAAGGAGGAGGAAGAAGGAGAATAGGAGGAGGGAAGCAGGGGGGAAGAAGAAGAAAAGAAGAGGAGTAGAAAATACAAACCTAAATTGAATACGGGTGTGATGTTTGATTTATTTTTCTTTTTAAAGTTGTATTTTTATCCAATGGCTGATGGATGAGAGCATGGTAGTGTACACAAAAGCATTTTTTGTTTTTTCTTAGAATGATCCTTAGTTTCTCGCAGATGTCAAGGTACACAAGAACCAGTGAACACTGAACAAATTTTCTTTCTTCCTTTCTTCGCTTCCACGAATACAAAAACAGAGTATTTTGATTTCCAGATATAACAAGAAAGATTAAAAAAAATCACGCAATGCTTTATTTTCTTCTTTTCATTTTGACATTCTCCAATTTCTCTTCCAATTCCTATTCCCATTCCTACTCACAATTAGCGATACTGGAGAAAAATCCCTAATCCTCTTAACCCAAAATTTGAGGTCCTCTTTCCCAAATCCGCAACTAATCACAAAAAAAATCCCAACCAGAAACCCTAAACCCCATTCCTTAATCACTTTCTTCCCCAAACGAATCCGAATCAGCGAAACCCCAACGAGACCCAACAACAACACTCTCACGAACGTGTCAAGCTCCGAAACTCTCCACGACCAAAACCCCGCAAAACAACAGATCGGAACGCACACGAGCCACGCGAGCTTCGTCCTCGTATTCCTGTTGGCTTTCTTCTTCCCTCGCGACCCCAAAAGAATGTTCAGGATCGAAGGTTCTGGAAGGTTCGGAGTCAAGTGTCCGCGCGCTATTTCGGCGGCGAGGAAGTTGAAGGGTTCAGGCAGGATCTTGAGATTGAGGGCTATGATGGAAGCTAGCTGGAGGATCTTTCGATTGGACGGTTGAGATTGAGAGGAGGAGGATGGGGAGCGGTTCTTGATGGCGCAGAGGATGATGGGTTGTTGGCGCGTCGGAGAGAGGAAAATGGAAGAAGGGTTAAATTTGGGACTTGGTGTGAATGAGAATGGAAGAGTGTGGTTATGGTGGTGGCATTGGGTTGTGAATGGGTAGGGTTTCAGCATTTTCTTCTCGGAAGGTGACCGTTAGGAAGGTGATTGCGGACACTCGAAATTATCAGATTTTGTTCTCAGATCGTGATTCTCTTTTTCCCCTCATTAATCGCAAAATTTGACAATTTGAGGCGTTTTTGGGCAAGGCAATGAAAATGAAAATGAAAATGAGTACAGTACACTGTAATTCGGGACGAATTATGAATTTGAATTTCAAACTGTCATTTTGAAAATTTATGTGACCATGTATATTGGCTTTAAAAAATTGTGAATAATGGCTTACAAAATAACAAAACTAAAGCGTCAAATCAGATGAAAAAAAAAAAAAAGTAGAAAAAAAGCATCAAGAAAACGTAACGTTGCCCTAAATTTGTTTTCTGCTTTTTTTTTTTTTTTTCCAAGGTATCCACCAGAGCGATTCTGATGACTAATCCTCTGTCGGTTTGTGCGTGCACCTCAAGGGTGGAACAGCTTGCCAAGGTCCTCTCTGTATAACACTGTCTGCTTTTGTTTTTTATTCTGGAGCATGTAGAGTCAAGGCCCGGGGATTTTGTTTGAATCGTTTTGGGCCGTTTCATTTGGAGTGGCTACCAATATATTCATGACTCACTGTGTGCAAAAAACAAAATTAATACAAAAATAATGTGAGCCACATTTACATTCTTTGTACAGAGCAAAAGAAATAATTCTCCGAGGAAATATCTTGAGTTTAATTTTGATACGATAAAAATGTAAATAAATTAACTAAAAAAATTAACTTCGAGTGGTTAGCTCACTTGTCCGCTTAAGCAAGGGTCGGGAGTTCGATCTCCGCCTTGTGTATACAACAACCTATTGACTAGCGACAAACTCTTAGATTGAGCTCAGATCCGCGACGAATTAGTCTTTGACCTTTTGAGCTGGGAGATACCGTGGGAAAAAAAAAAGTATAAATAAATCTTATATTGTACACTAATCATATTTATCAATTTGTGAGATGTTTTAATTAATAAGTATTTAAGTCAAACTCTTTTAATGATGTGATAATATATGATTAATTGAAAGTGTAATATTTTGTATACGGTCAATGATTTAATTTTCATCCACTGACAGTGTACCATTTTTTTACATAGTCATCCAATCATGTGATGTCACGTCAGTCATGATTGTATTTTCTCTTTTCCACTAACTGAAAAGTCATACAAATTGAGCATTTTAGTAAGATGACAGTATAAAAATATTTTACATTAGCAGTGCATTAAAATTAAACTCTACCGTCAATGTATCAAAATTAAACTTTAATCTTATATCATTCTAGTTATGCATTTTTTCCGTGAATATTTAATTATTTAAACAAGAAAAATAAATTAATTTTTAAGCATGAAAGGATCAACTTAGAGAGTCATGCGACTTATGCCCCACCAAATTTTAAAATTTCTTTAAAATATATAGGTGTGTATATAGATGTGATCCATTATTGTTAAATTTTATGACAATTTCCCGTATCCACCAATAGTTTTAAGGCTATAAGACACATATGTAAACTATATTATATATTCTTGACTATGGTTTGGTAATGCTGTGGCTCTCAAAAAGCTGTTGAACTCTTTGAGCTCTTAAAATGCTACTTCTAATGGCTCCTAGGAGCACCCTTGATTCTCAAAAGTTAGGAGCAAGAGCTCCTTGACTTTTTGAGTTATCAAACACAAAAAGAGAGTTTATGCTTTTTGAGAGGAGGAACACTTGCTCAATAAGCTTTACCAAACTCACACTAAATACTCATTTTAGTTATCAAGAAATATATTACGGAATAAATTAATTTTTCATAATTTTAAAATTTAATATTGATTTTTCACATTTAAAAAATAAAGATAAATTCATATACATGTTCATATAAGTAAAAATCATTGTACTAACATGTATGGAATGATAAACTTATCTTTTTTTTAAATATAAAGGTCAATATTAAACTATTAAATTTGAAGGACCAAGTTGTCCCACAGTATATTTCTCCAGCATCATTTTGGTATTTAGTCTATATTGAGTTAAACATCAAATTAGTTCTTTACTTGCATGGGTGAATCAAATTAGTTATCCACTTTAATACCAACTTGACAAGTGACATGTAACCCTATAAATACATATAACACTTATTAGCCATTCATTTTACTTGTTTTGAATCAAAATAATCATTCATCTTATTTAAAGATAATTATTTTGATTCAAAACAAGTAAATTGGAGGACTTATAGGAGTTATGAATTTTCTAGGATTACATGGTACTTGCAAAGTTAGCAATAAACAGTTCATTTCAGCATAAATTAACAGAGTTATAATATAAAAAATAAATGGAGGACTAACTTGATTCACATGTTGCAAAGTGGGAGACTATTTTTAGCAAAAATTAAGGTGGAAGACTAATTTGATTCACGCGTGCAAAGTGGAGAACTAATTTGATGTTTAACTCGGATTCTTAACAAAAGGACGTTTATTTCCTCAAATTTTCGGTTGATTTTGTTTCTATCTAATCTAATTCCATTGTCCTCTTTACGAACCTAAAAGTGAGAACAAATAATGAAAAAAGAAAAAGAGAACAAGTTTCCTGATCATACAAAATCATGTGGCTAGAAAAAGCTTGGGTTAGTAATTAGTTGGGACGTGATAGTTTTTGGGTCCAAGTCTCCAACATGGATTGGGAGCACATTACTGATTATTGATGCATGGAAGGCGACGCAGATGGAGAAATGTTGTTTTGGATTATGTCTATATATTAGTGGATGAAATTATTGATGCTGACTCTCTGCTATATTCTTGCCTCTAATCCTTCTCTTCTCTCCAACTCCCCATTTCCTCAATGCTTACAGTTACAGCCACATGAGACTGATGGTAAAATGCAACAACCCCTTTTGAATCTCATAAATGCTGCAATGATATATATTATCGTATCACTAATCTAAAACTAGGACAAAACTTTGTGTTTATACCATCTTTATTACTATCATAGGAGTAATGTTATTTACATATGCATATAGCAAATCATTTCTCATATTCATATATGCATATCCAAAGTCAATATATCATTTTTCATATATAAACTCCACTTATTAGTGGAAGGGCACTCAACAATTGTAAATTTTTTTATTGCATAATTCTATTTTAATTTGGGTCCACATTAACTTTAGATGAGACAAAATAATATATATATATATATAATAAATATTTATTTTAATTGCAAAAGTCGAGATAAAATGATAAAAACTCTCTTATTTTTTAATTAATGATTGAAGATTTGATCTTTATTCTAAAAATAGAATATTTTTAAAATTTGAGATTAGTGTCTTTGTACATAAACTACAACACACATAGATTAGGTCAATACTTATTCTTATATTTGTCCTGTTATATTGTCAAAATATTATGGATCAGTTGGGTCCCATCATTATACAAGACTAATTAATTTACACTCTTTTAACAAGAACAAGAATTGTAAGATGATATGTCTTTATAAGGATACACCTTTTGCTCACTATCTAAATTCTAACCAACTTGAGTTCTTCTAATCCTTCGACCTTTTCATGGTCTATACCATTAGCTCTTCAAATTATGTATATGGGGTTTCCATCACTTAAGCTGTTTAAGCAAAGATGAAGAACATGTTTCATCAGTTTCAAGGGCATGATGATAAGGTGACCATGATGGGAAGAAAAAGTCATGAATGTGAAAATCTATTAGGAGGGAGTAGTACTGTATCTGGTGGGAAGAATCGATGTGTCATTTTACCGGTCAATGTTCCTTTTATTGCTGATTCCTTGGAACGAAGAAACAAAAACTGGTGAGCATCTCCCTCCTTACAACAAAATGAGAAAAAGACGAAAAGATATTGTGCGTGTTTGATTTCTGTTTTCATTTGGTGTGGGTTCTGTTTTAAAAATTTTGTAAATGATTTCTGTTTTCATTTGGTGTGGGTTCTGTTTTAAAAATTTTGTAAATGATTTCTGTTTTCATTTGGTGTGGGTTCTGTTTTAAAAATTTTGTAAAGGAAATAACGAAAGTGAAATCAATGAAATCCTTGCAGTAAAATTCTGTTTTAATTTTCATGTCTTATTTTCATTATACTTCATTCATAAAATCATACAAATACCAAAAAATACAGAAATGAAAATAGAAATAGAAATAGAAACTAAATATGCCTATATAATTTGCTTACTGTTCTAGCACTAGCATGATCATTCTATTCATGTGTTTATGATGGTCAATAACTAGAACACTTACTTTCTGTTGCAGGATTGCCAAGGCAAATTCAGCTGTTGATTTAATCATAGAAGTTGGTAATTCCAGCTTTCACTTGCACAAGGTAGACCAAATCTCTCCTTTCATTCTCTACCGAAAATCAATGTGCTTCTACCATAAGAAGAAGGATTGGTTTATTTTCACTTTTAAAAAATAACTTCATGACATAATTTTTTAAAAGCTATTCTTTTTTAACTTTTAAAAAAGTACTTCAATGATTTTCTTAAGTTCTTACTTTTTAAAAAGAAATTATCTATTTATCTCAATTTTGTATGTTTATCTTGCAACGGGAAATGAATCTTCTCATGCAGAAGTCTCTAATTAGTCTGCGTTTGATTCAGTGTACAATACAGAGATACACATATAGATACAAACTTTAGAGCATTGATTGAGGCACAACAAAAAATCAGCCAACAAGTTGTGCACGACATATATAATATATAAATTGCACAATGAATATTACATGTTGTGCACGTCATATATCACATGATGTGCACAACATATATTACATGTTGCAAAAAAAGATGATGCTACAATATGTGATATACGTTGTTGTGCATTGCATGTAATATACATTGTGCATTCTATATTATATGTGTTGTGCACAATATATTGGCTGTTTTGGCTGAATTTTTGTTGTGCCCTCAAATGTTTCCCCAAAATTTAAAGTGTTTGATTTAAAGTTATTTTCCATTAAGTTTTTGCCTAACTTTTAGTTCCTATCATTTCATTGATTACCAGCTTGCCATGGTCTCAAAAAGTGAATACCTGAATAGGCTTGTCTTTCAGAGGGGAAGCAACAAAGAAATTTCCAGTGACACCCTCAAAATCCAAATAAAAAACCTTCCAGGAGGTGCAAACACTTTTGAATTAGTAGTGAAGTTCTGTTATGGATGGAAAATTGAGGTAACTTCATCCAACATCGCCCCATTATACTGTGCTTCACATTTCTTGGAAATGAGTGAAGATCTTGAGGAAGAAAATCTCATTTCCAAAACAGATCCATTTCTCAGCTTCTTAATACTATCTTCATGGAAAGACACATTCCAAATACTCAAAACCACTGAACCAATTTCAACTTGGGCTAAGGAGTTACAAATAGTGAAAAGATGCTCAGAAGCAATAGCTTGGAAGGCATGCACAAATAACTTAGGGTTTGAAAACAATAATGTCGACACTTTTTGGTGGTTTGAAGATGTATCGAATCTTCGAATTGATCATTTCATTGAAGTGATTCAATATGTTAAAAGGCGCGGGATGGAATCCAAGCTTGTGGGTTCTTGTATATCACATTGGACAACGAAATGGGTTTTGCAATTCATGCTTGGACTTGAAAAGTTAGCTCCTAAACACATAGCATTGCAATTACATAGAGTTTCAATTGAATGCTTGATTAGGATTCTTCCAACTGAAGAAAACTCAGTCACTTGCAATTTCGTGCTTCACCTGCTAAAAACAGGGGCGATGCTGCGAATAAATCCGGAGTTGTTATGTGCGTTGGAAAGGAGAATAGCTTTGATCTTGGATCAGTGTATTGTTTCTGATCTATTGGTTAAGAATCATGGAGATAAGGGTTCTCTGTATGATGTTGGTGTTGTTTTAAGGGTTTTGCAATGTTATGTTAGTCATATTTCAAGTAATCCTCCTTCTGTAGCAAAATTGCATGCTGTTGGAAAGTTGGTGGATGGTTATCTGACACAGGTTGCAAGGGATGAAAATCTCACAGTGGAAAGTTTCAAATCACTTGTTGATGCTTTGCCACAAAATGCTAGATTATGTGATGATCACCTCTATAGAGCTATTGACATGTTCCTCAAGGTAATGGTGATATTACTTAATTATACAATAATGTTTGACATACAACAAAAATACGTCCAACTTATATTCAACGTGTGCTATCCATGTTACAAGATGTGTGCTATACGTATAGCAAACATCCTGTAACATAGATAGCATACATTGGATACAAGTTGGACGTGCTTCTGTTGTACGTCAAACATTATTGCTTAATTATATAATTTCTTTAAATTCACTAGCTCAGATTATATTTATGTGTGGAATTGTGGATATTCCATTAAGCTCAATTGAGGTTTGTTATATCGATCGCGCATACATGTTAATAATGGAGATTTTATGTTGATTAATAGAGATTTTAAGTGATATTGATGTTATGCGTTGACTGTTATATGTGCAAAATAATAAAGGAATTCACATAGATAATTAGGGAACCAATAAGACAATATTTTCATTCCAAGTTGTGCTACAAGTACGACCGTGCCAACCAAGTAGCCAACTGATCTAAAAATAGAATGAAATAATTTAGTGTTATCATCAAATATTTAATTTATTCTTTTGGTTTTAATTTTTTAATAAATATTAAATAGGTTGGCAGTCTAGTTGGCTACACTAGTTGTACCTCTAGATTTTTCCTTTTCATTTATTATATCAGTATGCTGATTCCCATTAATTAATATGAAATTCTCTCTTATAACACGTATTCCTCTATTGATATACACTTAAAAATAGTGTACAAATATCATTATTCTAACTCGTTTAATTGGGCCGAAAGGTCCGTTTTGTTTTGCATTTTTTCTCTATGATCAGGTGGTTGAAAACTGATACTTCAACCCAATATTTTGCAGGCACATTCATATTTGACAGAAGAAGATAGAACAGATTTGTGTAGAGTGCTGGAATACCATAGGTTGTCGCAAGAAGCGCGTCAGCATGTGATGAAGAATGATAGGTTGCCATTGAAGTTAACAACACAGTTTGTGCTCCTAGAACAAGTGAACATGGCTAGCTCAATGACAAGTACTAACGAATCCAATTACCGAAGGGAAAGTACTAAGACAATGATCAGAGTAAGCAAAGATTTCGAAAAAAGACAGATAATAAATGCCAATGAGATGACGATGATGAAGAAAGATGTTGAAGTGATTAAGTCACAGCTCTTGGAACTGAATTCCTGCAAAGTAAAACTTCAAAAGCAAATGAAGAGAGGATGGATTTGGTGATGTAATAACACTTCAACTTGAGGACAGAGGATCCTATATCTTTGTATCTGATAAAGTACATTATTTTATTATTGTGGCTCTTAAGAAATTTGTCGATATAATTTATCTGATTTATCTTGAAACCATATGGTCTAAATTAGAAAGTGTTGGATATACTTGTCCTCCTTCCTATTGTGAAGCTAACTTGAGTAACTTGCATTCCAATTCACTCACACTTGAAATAAACCAACACTTTCTAGTAGTTGTTGTATACACATGTTGTGTGGATACTCTTAATCTCACATATGGTTAGACCTTGTCTAAAGCCATAGAGTTTCTTAATCACAAATTCTAGCATTGAAGTTTTGTACATTGAAAGAGGAAAGGGCTTTGCATTTTGCTTGAATTTATACTTGATGGGTAATGATTATGTAAGAACTTGGTACCATATATCACAATAATAGCAAAATATAGAAGAAGAATAAAAGATGTAGATGATATAGAAGTAGAAGTGTGATATTCACTTCACAAATAGCAGAAATTGAAAAATGAACAATCCAGAGGCTATCACTCTCCTTGATCTAATCCTATCCAACTTTCTTCCTGAATTCTATCTCTGTCTCCAACTCTCTTATATAGACACTCTCCATTTGTAAACTCTAGAACCCTTCTAAGAGTAATAATATTTTAAAATTACTCAGAATCATTCATTTGTTTTAATGATAACAATCCTAAGTTATAAGTTAAAGATTTTGATTGATTAAAACTAATATGTGTGCTAAGTGTTTACTACTCGGAAAGTCTTTATTTGAGAATAACAAAATTCCGAATGAGACTTAGAAAGATGCATCAAGTAACCTCAATATTCTAAGATGAATCTAAAGCTCAAAAGGACACTCAAGGTGTCTCAGAAGCAAGGTGAAAGACGCACTTCAGAAAAGAAAACAAAAATGATCTCAAAAGGCAACACATTTTTGTTTCTCAAAAGTCGAAGTTCTCAGAAGGACCTTCACTCAGAAGGCTCCTCTCTCAGCAGGATGACCTCATTCAAAAGGAAGCTTCTGAGTATGATCAAGTCTCAAGACTCAAAACAATTGGAGTATTCTCATAGAGTTCAGAATGCTCCAAGAAGTATTTTGAGAACTGTGCACTGTGCAGTTTCTGAAAAACACCCCAAATCACGCTGACACAACAGGAAGCCGTTCTGACATAGTGTTGAGTCAACCAAAGCCACATAAGCTCTGTAAAACCTTCAAAATGCAACAGATTTCAAGCTCTATAAATAGCAGAACACTACATGAGTTCAAAATCGAGAGTTCCCGCGAATCAAAGTGCTAAAACTCAGCGAAAATTGAAACCCGACTGTAAACTTGAAAGTTTTCTCATAAAACCTTCTCAGAAGCTGAGAAGTGTCTTTGTAAAAATCTTCTAGATTTATCATTTGTAAATCCTTGCTTTAAGTAAGTTATTTTCTAGAAGTCTATTAAGAGGATATCTTAGCTGCGTCTAAGATCTTAATAGTTTTCCGAAAGAAATTCTTTCAAACTTAAAATCTGTAGAAGTCCTTCATTCGAAGGCAAGTGAAGTCCTCAAATTGTAAGGCACAAGTCCTTTGGTCTAAAGGCAGTTAAAGTCCTCAATTGTTAGAGGCAAAAGTCCTTAGAGATTAATTAAGGCAGTGAAGTCCCCTTCGGTTGGTGAAGTGGCAAAAATCTTTTGCGGCTAGTAAAGGTGTTGGTTGTCTGAGAAGGCAAAGAAGAAGAATATCTAAGGAAACTCTCAACTGATAGTTGAGGACTAGAGTAGGTTAAACCGGATTTTATTTCTAGTTAATTAGGATTAGGTTATTTTCTTTTTACTATATAAATAGAGGGGTAGACACCATCAAAGATTATTAGGAGGACAGTAGCAGACAACAAATTAGGATTAAGAGCATAGTTATTCGTGTTATTCGTGTTGTAACAATGTCTTTCAATTTTTATGCTTTTGTTTCTTTGATTATGAGTAGCTAAACTCTTTGTTAAGGTGAGAGGGGATCGTATTATTATGAGTTAATCTTATGTTTGTGAACCTTTGAGTTTTATATTATTTCAATTCAAGCAATTAGCTTATTCGTATTGTGTTGTTATGAGGATTTGGAAATCACTTTTCAACTTATCTTGGATTCATGTGTTTATTTGGAAAAATAAATGAGTAAATTAGCTTGACGTAGATTGCCAAGAATATTGATATCTAGGAATAGAATCAAGATTTTTGTGAACATTGAATCAGTAACAAAACTTAATTTTTTCTATGTGATAATTTGATCAAGGGATTCACTAATTGTTCTTAGAAAAAGTGTTAAATTATCAAGGAATTGAAATTGACAACTTATGATTCGTTTATTGAATTGAGATTTTAAAATACAGAGGAAAGCAAATACTTGGTTAATTTCAGAACATACATGAACCCCAATACCCTTATTTTGTTAAACTTTTATTGCTATTTTAAATTCTACAGTTCTGGAATTTTATATTTTATTGCTATTTTAAATTCTACAGTTCTGGAATTTATATTTTGTTTTCATTCTTACAACTCTATTCGGTTTGTCTAATTAGAAACCTATTCAAGGAAATTTTGGCTCAGTTCTTTAATCCTCGTGGGAAAGATATCCACTCACCGTGGTTTTATTACTTGTACGATTCGGTGCCCTTGCCGAACCCCTATCAAGGTCATAGCATAACAAGCAGATTAAATCATCATAGTCAAGAGATTGATAAATGGGTCTTAAAAACCTGTACCTAAGGAAGGAGATCTATTGGAAGCAACTCTCGCGGTCAAACTTTGCGTCAAAAATTGATCGTAATATAAAAAATTTTCATGCTATCACCAAAGTCAAAAAGAGGAAGAAGTCAGTGGAGAATATTATCATTAACAATAGATTGTATTGTGGGAAGAAAGGTGTGAAGAGACAAATCCGAAGATATTTTTTGGAGCTATACTCAGAATCAAACGGCCTTGATATAGATTTTGAGGAGTCATTGGTTGAATCTATCAGTGATGCTGAAACGGTGGGGATAGAGACGATTCCTTCTTATGAAGAGATTAAGGAGGCGGTATAGGGGTGTGGACCCTCTAAAGCGCCTGGTCCGGATGGTTACAACTTCAATTTTCTCAGAAAATGCTGGCCAAAGCTAGGAAATGAGTTCTGTGCTAAAATTAAAGGTTTCTTTGTAAATGGCAGATTACGAGACAAGGCAAATATGACTTGGGTTTGTCTTTGTCCAAAAGTGGGGGCTGGAAATAACTTAAAGGATTTTAGGCCAATAAGTATGGTGGGATGTGTGTATAAGGTGATATCTAAAATCATGACCAATAGGCTTAGGCCTCTAATGCCAAAATTGGTTGGGGAAACTCAAAGTGCGTTCGTTGAAGGGAGACAAATTTTGGATGGGGCTCTAATTGCGTGTGAAGTGGTGCACTGGGCTAAAAAGAAGAAGCAAAAGGCTTTTTTAATTAAACTTGATTTTCAAAAACCATATGATCAAGTTAGATGGGATTTCATAATGCTGGTACTAAAGAGGATGGGGTTTGGCGAAAAATGGAGGAGTTGGATTCGTGCATGTGTGTGCTCGGCCAGAATGGCAATATTAGTTAATGGGGTGCCTACACCTCCCTTTAATATGGAGAGGGGGCTAAGACAAGGTGACCTGCTATCACCTTACTTGTTTGTGATGGTGGCGGATGTTCTAAATAGGATTTTGCAAAGGATTCAGAGGCTGGGCTTGATAAAACCATTGGAGGTTGGGAGGGTTGGGGTCCCGGTATCACATATCCAATTTGCGGATGACACTATACTTTTCTGTCCCTGTCCCTGTGATCTGGAGACGGTGGTTAATTATAGAAGGATACTGGATGGATTTGAGCTTATGACGGGGCTGAAGATTAACTATGAATAGTCAGCTTTAATACCATTAAATTGTGGCAAGGAGGTTGCTCGTGAAGCGTGCGAGGAGTTAGGGTGTGCATTGGCAAAGCTCCCAATTAAGTATTTGGGTATTCCTCTGGGGGCAAATCCAAATAAAGTAGCTACTTGGGAGCCAGTGATTAAAAAATTGGATGATAGACTAAGTGGATGGAAAGGGAAGCTCTTGTCTAAGGCAGGAAAGGTGGTCCTCATCAAGGCAGTCCTATCTAGCATCCCTATGTATTTTATAAGCCTATTTCAGATGCCAAAGGTTGTTATGAAAAAGATTATATCAATTCAGTCCCGATTTTTTTGGGTAAACTCGATGGAAGTAAGGGGCTACCATGTATAAGTTGGAATGAGATTCAAAAACCAAAGGAGTTTGGAGGTCTAGGGATTAGTGATATTGCGATAAAAAATGCGGGATTGTTATTCAAATGGTGGTGGAGGTTCTCTACGGAACATAATACCCTTTGAAAGCGGGTGATCTGCTCATGCCACAACCTAGATGAAGATAAGTCATTGCAGGTACAGGGTGGTGTAAACCTGAATTATGGAGGTGTTTGGTCGACTATTGCCAAGCCTAGAGGTGTGAGTGATGCTTTGTTTAACATAGTGAGAGATGGGATTCAATTGGCGGTGGGGTCCAATTTCTTCTTGGGAAGACCCATGGTGGCTTGGGATAAGGCTAAGGGAGAGATTTAATAGGTTATTTCATTTGTCAGCTCATCAAGGCTGTACTATTGGTGAATGTGGTTCATGGGAGCAACAATCATGGGTATGGAATTTAAAATGGAAGAGAAATCTATCTGGGAGAGAGTTGATGAGTTTAAACGAGATGTTGAATGTCTTGCTGGGTGCTAATTTATGCAATGGGGTGAATATGAATACATGCAGGAAAAATGGTGTATATTCAGTTAAATCTTTTATGCAGGTGGCTCTCAAGGAGAAACATAAAGACGATGTGCCGTCAGAATATGCTTTTGCTAAATTCTTGTGGAAAGGTTTAGTCCCTCCCAGGGTGGAACTATTGTGTTGGTTTGCTGTTAAAGGAAAGATGAATACAAGACTCAGATTAAGCTTGCTTGGGCTGATTCCCCAATCCCAGAAAAAGTGCATCCTGTGCAGTTTAGAAGATGAGACAGTCCACCATCTTTTCTTTGGCTGCAGATTTTCATGGACTCTATGGGGTTACTTCTTAGAAGCTTAGAGAGTGTGTTGGGTGTAACACCCTACTAGATAGCCCTGAACGCTTAAGTCATTTTAGGCCATTTCATAAGGTTTACCTCCTGTTATCATGTTTTATCTTTATATTTAAAATATATATACGCGGAAAATACGTGGGAGAATTTTTCATAAATTATTTGCGGAATAGAAAATAAGGGCCTTGCGAAATAATACAACGTATATAAGTGCAGAAGCAAATAATCCTGAATAAATCTCAATAAAATAAAATAACCAATCATAGTCTCCCAGAACATACATAAGGAAATAATAATAATATGTGTAATCTCATGAGCCCAAAACCGAAACTCACAAGACTCCACTAATACAATCCTTCAACATAAGTACTTGCTAGCTAACATAGGTCCGGACTTAGGAAAAGTAAATGAAAATAAACAATAAATCAGAGACATATAATCCATAAATGAAATAACTCAAAAGACATGATCTATAATATCTAAAGCGGAAGCTAAACTAAGGCTGCACGGGCTCCAAGCTCACTCCGTCATCCTGCTGGTACTCGTCATCTAAAATGTTGGAATAGCGTGGGGTGAGTACTCGAAAGTAACTCAGTAGGGGAGCCGCTCCGGGTTTATTAAATAAGTAAGCATGAATGAATTCAATTCAGTTATTAGTTTCAAAACGATCTTGTCCCGGAACGACTACCTAAGTGCATCTTGTTCCTTTTAAATTAAGACATACATAACATAAATAATAACTCATGTGTAGTGTACTATGTGCTCAACTATCAATATTCAATAATATAACATAAAGCAACATTCTTTATAATAATAAAATATATCTCTTTCTTATTTATCTTGAGTCTTTTAAGCATACTTAGTATGCCTGTGGATCTATCTAATTAAGAGCACGGCTGGCTCCTGTGCCTCTGCATCACAGACCCTAGGTATAATATAACACAACATGGCTCCTGTGCCTCTGCATCACAGACCCTAGGTATGAGCTCATCCTATACTATTGGGTAGAGGGGGAAAAATTCACCTTCCGCTAATGAGTCGTTACAACCGAGGTTGCCAGCCCCCTGTAACGTTCATCACGAACGGATAGGCTTCTCTGTGTGTCTTAACTTTCTTATCACTTGCACATTAATCTCTTATTATGACATATACTCGTATAATCATTCATTGCATATATCTCATCATTAATCATCATATAAATCATATAATCATATAAACAATTTAACTCATCATAAAAACAACATATATACTCAGTACAACATATACATATTCCATAAATAATTATATATTTCAATATACAAGTCGTATAAAACGCATTAGGGAGCATAAAAGGGTAAAAACATGTCAACTTTCGTAAACGGAGTGAGAGACAACGCAGGACCACCGTTGGGGCGGTCCACGGCCGCTGGAGCGGCCCGCGCCCTGAGTCGCACCGCCGGGGCGGTGTATGACCGCTGGAGCGGTACTACACCAGAACCACACCGCTAGAGCGGCGTGCAGCTGTTGGGCGGCCGCAGCCTGACGCGCCACCGCTGGGCGGTCTCTGACCGCCTGGGCGGTCATGCGTCGTCTGTTCGCAGAGCTTCGCGATTTTCGACAGTTTTCTTCTCCAAAAAGCCATTTTTAAACATCCAATTGATGAAAAACTTTTCTCAAAACACCTTTAACTCATAGAAACACTTTCCCAATACTTTTAATCAATAAAACGTTTCCTCTTTAAACTAATTTCACAAATATGTAACCCTTTCATGAACCCTAATGGGAAAAACGACCATAACATTAATTTCATAAATTCATCATCAATATGCACGAAAATAACATGCCTAACCCCTACCTCTTGAAGACAATTACGAATATGCAAAGAGAAATCCTTTCCTGACGTTGCTCTCGTTGGAAACCTCTCTCTCAAGCCCCACGAACGGTCCGGTGACGCAGAGACTCTTAACGGAGAAACGGAATCGGTAGAAAGCTCCAGTTTGATGAGGGGATTAAGAATATGCCCACCATCACTTAAAAATTACTAAAACACTCTAAAATATCCCAAATAATACTATAATGCTCAAATAACTTTTCTAATATTTAAATATAAATTAAAATACACATATAGGTACATAAAATAAAATAAAGTAAATAATATATAACACTAACATTATCTTAATAACATCATGTAACTCATATAAACATTTCATATCGTCATTCCTAACCTCATGCATCATCTAAATATCAATTAAAACTCATATATGCATCCAACATACTCTTCCACATACAATGAACACCCACATAGATACACATAATTATCATGACATATAATTTACACACGTAATTCACATAGCATAGAATGAACACATATATACACACTTAAATCACGTCACACATAAGGGTTTGACTAGAAGAAACTTATCCACCCAAACCGAATTAAATCCTAACCAAGGTCAATTACCCTTAATCTCACTTAATTAGGACTTAATAATGATGATGTGAGGGTCTCTTGAGAAACACCTCCAAGCTATGCTTCACACAACCCAAGAGGGGGGTGAATTGGTTGTGTCCAACTTTTTCCCGAATGCTTCTTTATTATTTAACACTTCCTAAAATTCTCAAAGATTGATCAAGTCTTTGATACTTGTCAAGAGTTAGTCAAAACAAAGAATCAAACTTGTAATTTGTGATCTCAGAACCTAAAATCAATTATATTGACATACACAGAAATCAATATGTCAATGATTTAATTTTTATCTTTCACAGCGGAATATGATCACAAATATCACACTCAAATATTATATCAAGCTTCTGAAACAATCAAATCAAATATCCAAAATAACTCTTTCAGAAAATCAGCTTCTGAACACTATCCGATTCAGCTTCTGAACTTTGTTTCAGAACATGCTTCAGATTCCGACTTCAGAACCTATTAGCTTCTGAACTAGTATTTCAAATACAATCAATCAAAAATATGTAATATGATATATGTTTCACATACTCTCAGAATCTAAGCAACAATTATGCAAAGAACAAAGAAACAACTTTTGAAGTTAGTTCATTAATTGTTTATCTCAAATTCAATTACCCAAATGATCAATATCACATATCACACAGTTTAATCACATAAAGATTGTATTTACTTAAGTTTCTTTAACTTTTAGATTGATTAAAGATTGTTCTTGAAATATTCCAGAAATAGAATTAACACACAAATAGATTCAGCTTCTGATGTTATCACACCAGTTTCTGAGCAAACAATCAATGAAATTCAATTACGCCAATTAAATGCAATTAACACAAACAAATATAAGGAGATGAGGGTAAGAGAATTAGACCGATTTTTATACTGGTTCGGCCAATGAAGCCTACATCCAGTTCTTCAATCTCTTAAGATTGAGTTCCACTAGACTTTGTTCCAAGATTACACAGGTATTCAATACACGATATCTTTTGCAACCTTCTCAGGTTCGACACTCCAGAATATCCCCTTCTGAAGATTTCATGCCTTGATCTCCCCTCAAGGACTTCTCAGAACCTTGTAACTTGAACACAAATCCACGAACCAATGCTTCAAGCGATCTACTTTTTCAGCTTCTGATCTTCTCGAACCTCAAACTTTTTCTAGCTTGATCAATTTCAGACTTGTAGCTTCCGAAATCCCTTTCTTTCTTTCAATTCACAATTGAACAATGAATCAGAACTTTGTCCTGATTTCTTGAGAGCCTTCTCTTTCTTTTCTTTTCCTCAATTAGCACAACACTCTTTCTTTTCTTTCTTCTCAAAGATTATCTGAGCTTCTCTCAGATTTTTCTCTCTTCACACTTTCTCTTCTTTTTCTTTTTCAGAGGATTTTTCTATCTCTCTGCTTTTTCTCTTATGATTGTGTATTCTTGTGTATTCTTGTGTCTTTTTTTCTATTTTCTGTTCTAGCTATTACAACTTGAGACTCATCTTATATAGAGAGCTCATTACACTTCGACTTTACAACGATCACTTTTCTTGGCGGGAAATTAAACACAATTAGATAAGAATTAACTAATTACATTTAAAAACTAATTCCCTCCTTTTCCTTTTTTTCAGCACGTGACTAACTTCCCTTAGAAACTCATTAAATCTCTATCGTAGCTTCTGACCCACGATCAGAACTTATTAAGCTTCGAAAGCAACTTCTGAATAGTCTTCTAGACTAGCTTCTGATCTGGCTTCTGAACCAGCTTCTGGACTATGCTTCTGAACATGCTTCTGAGCCATGCTTTTGAACATGCTTCTGAGCCATGCTTCCAGCTTCTGAATTATCCTTTGAGCTTCTGAAGTCTCCTCCGAGCTTCTGAAGCCTCTTCCTAGCTTCTGAAGTCTCTTCCTAGCTTCTGAAGACTTTCTTCTAGCTTTTGAAGACTTTCTTCTAGCTTCTGAAGACTTTCTTATAGCTTCTGAAGATTTTCTTCTAGCTTCTGAAGATCTTCCTAGCTTCCTCAAGTGTGTATTACAAGATTATACATTATATAACCTAATACAACACTAATCCTATTTCTATGCTTCTCTTACAAATTACAAATATTACATTACACAACCCGAAGCATATACAATAGTGGTTTTCTCATACAAAGAACTTCTGAAATATTACAAATACATCCACTGTAGCTTCTCAATGTAAACTCACAAAGTTACATTAGTTTTGTTATTATCAAAACCAAATGAGGATTTACATTAACAATCTCCCCCTTTTTGATGATGACAAAACTCATGCAATCTTTCAATGCTTTCTCAAATTTTTAAAATGAAAACATAGCATTGATGTAGAGTTTTGAAAACATTTTCAAAAATACTTTCAGAAACATATATGATAACATCAAATATAACACAATATACAGTATGTATCATGTCAGTTTCTGAACCTTATATATCACATTTTCTGAACCATATATACCACGATTTCTTAACCATATATATCACACTATCGAAGTATATCTCCCCCTACATGACATATTCATAGTAGAAAACATATGTAGATACATCAGAACCTAATATCATCAGATCCTAATGTCTTCAGATCCTGGAATCGTCAGATCCTGGAATCGTCAGAACCTAAACTCCCCCTTTCTGAAACATTTTCCAGAAAGATTATATCCATTCATCTAAGAAGAAAGATTACATCTCATCATTCTCCCCCTTTTTGTCATAATAAAAAAGGTTTAAATAGATATAATGTTGAGTTTATTTCTAAGAAATACATATCTATCTTCGGATAGGGATTTGGTAAAATTATCAGCCAAATTATGTTCTGTTTCAACAAATTTTAATTCAATATCACCTTTCAAAATATGATCTCTAATAAAGTGATGTTTGATATCAATATGTTTGGTTCTAGAATGTAATACTGGATTTTTAGCAATGCAAATAGCACTTGTACTATCACAAAGCAAAGGTAAAATCTTGTACCTCAAGTTATAATCTTCTAATTGATTTTTAATCCACAAGAGTTGTTTGCCATTTGATGAAGCCGCAACATACTCTGCTTCGGCAGTGGACAAAGCAACAGTTTCTTATTTATTGCATGACCAAGTAACCAAGTGCTTTTCCTTTCTATTTTATCACCAGCAAAATCCGAATCCGTGTAACCTAAGATATCAAAAGAATCTCCTTTCTCATAGAAAAGACCAAGATTAGCAGTACCTTTTAGATATCTAAAGATCCTTTTCACTAATCCCAAATGAGAAACTTTTGGTTTAGATTGAAATCTAGCACAATATCCAACACTAAACTTAATATCAGGTCTACTTGATGTTATGTAAAGCAAAGAACCTATCATGGCTCTATATTCAGATACATTAACACACTCTTCATTTTCATCATGTTCAAGTGATTGTGAGGGGTGAATAGGTGTAGACATAGACTTACAACCTAGCATATTGTACTTTTTCAACAATTCATTACAATATTTAGATTGATGAATGAATATACCCTTTTCTAGTTGTTGAATCTGAAGTCCCAAGAAGAATCTGAGTTCTCCCATCATGCTCATTTCAAATTCCTGTTTCATCAACTTAGAAAAATACTCACAAAGACTTGTGTTAGTTGAACCAAAAATAATGTCATCCACATAAATTTGTACAATTAACAAATGTTTTTCTTTATGTAAGGTGAATAAAGTAATATCCACTAAGCCTCTTCTAAATCCTTTTTTCATTAGAAAAGAACTTAATCTTTCATACCAAGCTCTTGGAGCTTGTTTCAAACCATATAAAGCCTTTGTTAATTTGAAAACATGATTTGGATATCTTTCATTTTCAAATCCAGGGGGTTGCTTAACATATACTTTTTCGGAAATGTAACCATTTAAGATGGCTGATTTAACATCCATTTGATACAAAATGAAGTTTTTATAACAAGCAAAAGATAATAAGATGCGAATAGCTTCTATCCTAGCAACAGGAGCATAAGTCTCATCATAACCTATACCCTCTTGCTGTGTATATCCCTGAGCCACTAATCTAGCCTTGTTTCTCACCACTTCACCATGTTGATCTAATTTGTTTCTAAAGATCCATCTAGTGCCTATCACTGTTTTTCCTTTCGATTTCTCAACTAAGAACCAAACTTTGTTTTTCTCAAACTGTTATAGTTCCTCTTTCATAGCATCTAACCAATTTTTATCATTTAAGGCATCAGAAACAGAATCAGGTTCCACTAGAGACACAAAAGCATTAAGTGATCTCCTAGTTCTAACACCATCTGAAGTTTCACCAATTATTAGATTTTGATCAAGGGATTTAAACTCATTTTTACCTCTGGTTATATTTTCAGAAGAAATATCATAAGATAATTGGTTTGAAGTTACCACATTTACATCAGAAGCATGAGCTTCTGGACTTTGCCTCTGAGTAGTTTCTGAACTATGATTCTACATAGCTTCTGAAGAACCACTCTGTGTAGCTTCTGTGTAACACCCTACTAGATAGCCCTTAGTGCTATAGTCATTTAGGGCCATTTCATAAGGGTTACCTCCTGTTATCATACTTATACTTGTTTTTAAAAATACTTGTACGCGGAAAATACATGGGAGAATTTTTCGAAAATCGTTTGCGGAATATAAACATAAGGGCATTGCGTATAATATAACGATGATATATGACACATGATGTAGTCTGAATAATACCTCATAAAATAAATGGAAGTAAACAAACGTAACATAGTCTCCCCAAACATACAATCAAGAAAGTAAATAGTAGTAATAGTTGTCATCTTATGAGCCTAAAACTGAGACCCATAAGACTCCACGAATACAAAACCATAACTGAAAAGTAAATACCGGCTAACATATGTCGGGACTCAAAGTAAATACAAATAAATGCTAACATCTGAAATAAACATGATCCAAAGCGTAATAACGGGAACTGATAAATCTAAAGATAAGTAAACTGCATAGAACTACAGCTGCGCGGGCTCCTCATCCGCTCCTGTGTCCTGCTGAAACTCATCATCTAAAATGGGGGGAAAAACGTGGGGTGAGTACTGGGAAGTAACTCAGTAGGGGAGCCGCTCCGGGTTTATTAATAAAATCGGTGTAACACGAATGAATTCAATTTCAGTTATAAGTTCTAAAATTATCTTTCCCGGAACGACCTACCTAAGTGCCTCTTGTTCATTTTACATCATACATACATCATACATAAATATGTCCTTCGTGTGGGTGCTCTACGTGCCATCTAGTCATATAGGGAAGCTTAATCGAATATCATGTTCTCTGACACTTTACTGGATTGTAACTCATATCACTTTATCTCTTATTATGTCTTATGGCCTATCCACCCTCCTGTAACCTCCGCTGCACCGACCCCTAGGCATGAGCTCATCCTAACGAAATGGGGAAAAGGGGGATCTTCACTAACTGCAAGTGAAGGACCTGTAGCGCCGAGGATGCCAACCCCCTCCTACAGCCTCTCAATCACAAGTCGAAGGCTACTATGTATCTTTGCGCCACCCAGTCACGTCTTTATTAACCATGCGCCACCCAGTGACGTCTTAACAACATACATGTGCCACCCAGTGACGTCTCAGTTCACAACACATAACATATACATTCATCACATAATTCACATAAACATATATTATCATCATTTATCTCATATAAACATTATATATCAACACATCATCATTCAAACAGCATTTAAACTTGCATACAATTCATAATTAACTCATATATATCATCCATACTAGTTGTAGAACGCATTAGGGTACATAAAGGGTCAAAACGGTTCATTTTCGGACAAACAGCACTGTTGTAATCGATTACACGGGCTGGTAATCGATTACTGTAATCGATTACACAGACTGGTAATCGATTACTGTAATCGATTACGCAGCTCTGTAATCGATTAACAGAGAGCAGCGTTTTCTCGCGATTGGTAATTTAGACATCGTAATCGATTACGAACCCGTGTAATCGATTACGACGTCGTGAAACACGATTTTGGAGTTCCAAAAACACGATTTTCAATAGCCATTGGCCAAAATATGAATCCAACATCGTCCCAATCGATAGAAAACATAGCCATACCATTAACCAACATAAAAATACTTTTAAAACGCTTCTCAATTCATAATAACCCCTTTCTTTTTCAAAATCAATTTCATAAATCAACCCTTTCATGAACCCTAATGGGAAAAACAACGTACAACATTCAAACATCATTAATTTATCAACAATCATGCAATTACATAACGTTTAGAATGTCTAACCCCTACCTCTTGAAGACAAATCCTTGTTTTAGACGGAATCCTAGTTTCATGAACGGCCCGACTCCAACGATGACCCTTTCCGGAGAAAAACATCCAGTAGAAACGTCCGGCTTGGTGAGAGGATCAAGAATATATAATTATTTTTGGGGATTGGGTGAGTATTTGTGGGTGTTTCTTGACGTGGAATGGCTATGGCTATGAGAGTTCTTGAAAGAGAAACAATGGAGGCTCTGGGATGAAAAGAGAGAGTATTTCTGACCAACTGAGGTGGAAAAATAGGGTTTACCTTTTTATATGCTGAGCTATTAGGGTTTAAGAGTCATCGTGGGGCCCACCAGTCACTTAAAACATCCGAAAACTCATTCTGCGCACGTGGTAATCGATTACATCGAACTCGTAATCGATTACCGTAATCGATTACACGGTTCTGTAATCGATTACCAAGGAGCTGTAATCGATTACTGGGCCTGGAAAATGCCCCAAAACACGTCTAAAGCTTCTCAGCTCATATAATAACATCCATACACCCATTATAGCTTAATGTAACATTAAAGCACACATAAATACTCATAAAAACACATAACATAGATACTTTAAACCTGGGGAAACATGTTCACTCAAATCCAATTAAGTTCCAATTAAGCTCTAAGACATGACTAGGATCGGAGATGTACTGCCTCAAATGAGAAACATGGAAGACATCATGCAAGTTTGAAAGACTAGGAGGTAAAGCCACTCGGTAAGCGACTGGCCCGACACGACTCAAGACCTCGAAAGGACCAAGGTACCTAGGGCTAAGCTTCCTAACTCTCATGGCTCGTCCTATACCTGTCGTAGGGGTAACTCGCAGAAAAACATGCTCGCCCACTGAGAACTCTAAGGGTCGTCTCCTCTTATCAGCATAGCTCTTCTGGCGGCTCTGAGCCGCGAGCATCCTCTCCCTAATCCTCTTCACATGCTCAGTCGTCTCCCTCACAAGGTCGGGTCCTAGAACACTTGCCTCACCTGGGTCATGCCAACATAGGGGTGATCTGCACTTCCTCCCATACAAAGCCTCGAAAGGCGCCATCCCTATACTCGCTTGGTAGCTGTTGTTGTAGGAGAACTCTATCAAGGGCAACAACTTGTCCCAACTCCCAAGACCATCTAGCACACATGCCCTCAACATGTCCTCCAACGTCTGAATAGTCCTCTCCGACTGACCATCCGTCTGTGCATGGTATGCCGTGCTCATGCTCAACTCCGAACCGAGCGCTTTCTGGAAGGCTCTCCAGAAACGAGACGCGAACCTCGGATCACGATCCGAGACTATCGTCTTCGGCACACAATGCAGCTTCACTACCTCCAGAACATATATCTCAGCTAACCTCTCCAGGGGGTAGGTCATCTTAATCGCCTGAAAGTGAACCGACTTGGTCAGTCGATCCACGATGACCCACACAGCGTCGTGTCCCGCCTGAGTCCTCGGCAACCCGGACACGAAGTCCATGGATATGCTCTCCCACTTCCACTCAGGCACACTCAACGGCTGTAGCAGTCCCGACATCCTCCTATGCTCCGCCTTCACCTTCTGACACACCAGACACTTACTAACCCAAGCAGCTACGTCCCTCTTCAGTCCCTGCCACTAGAATATCTTCCTCAAATCCTGGTACATCTTATCTATCCCAGGATGAATGGTGAAATGGCTCTTGTGAGCCTCCTCCAGAATCGCTCTCCGGAAGTCACCACTCGCAGGAACGCACACTCGCCCCTCAAACCTCCATAAGCCATCCCCGTCCACCGTAAAACCCTGCAAACTCCCCTCGCAAACAGCCTTCAACACCTTCCCGAACTCCTCGTCCTCCTGTTGTGCCCTCGCTATCTCCCTCAGAAAAACACTCGACACCTGAAGATGGCTCACTCTCACACTAGTGGGGGTAAGGGTAACTCCTAGGTCCAGGTTCCTAAACTACTCTATCAGCTGGGCCTCTCTGACCATCATGTGGGCTACGCTCACCGTCCTGCGACTCAACGCGTCCACAACCACATTCGCCTTCTCTGGATGGTAGTTCAGCTCAAAGTCATAATCCTTCAGGAACTCCATCCAGCGCCTCTGCCTCATGTTCAACTCTTTCTGATCAAACAGATACCTGAGACTCTTATGATCAGAGAACACCTCGAACCTGACCCCATAGAGGTAATGTCTCCACATCTTCAGAGCAAACACCACTACCGCAAGCTTCAAGTCATGAGTCAGGTAATTAAGCTCGTGTGGTGTCAACTGCCGTGTAGCATATGCCACAACGCTGCGATGCTGCATTAGCACGCATCCCAACCCCTTCCCTGAAGCATCACAGTAAACCTCAAAGGGCTCATTGGGGTCTGGTAGTGTAAGCACTGGAGTCGAGGTCAACCTTCTCTTCAACTCCGTGAAACTACTCTCCCACTCCTCCGACCAAACGAAAGCAACATTCTTCCTAGTAAGCTTCGTCAAGGGTAATGCTATCTGGGAGAAGTTCGAAATGAACCTACGGTAATATCCGGCTAGCCCAAGGAAGCTCCGGATCTCAGTCATCGTAGTAGGTCGCTCCCAGCTCATCACAACCTCTATCTTACTAGGGTCCACGGAGATGCCTCCCTTCGACACAACGTGCCCCACGAACTTCACCTCCTCCATCCAGAATTCACACTTCGACAGCTTCGCAAAAAGCTTCTTCTCTTTCAGCACCTCCAGCACCACCTTCAAGTGGCTCTCATGCTCCTCTCGCGTCTTTGAATAGATCAGAATGTCGTCGATGAAGACAACAACGAACCTATCCAAATATGGTCTAAAGATCATGTTCATGTAGTCCATGAACACCGCAGGAGCATTGGTCAGCCCAAAGGACATGACCGTGAACTCGTAGTGACCATAACGAGTCCTGAAAGCCGTCTTCGGGATGTCCTCATCCCTCACACGAATCTGATGGTACCCTGACCTCAAATCGATCTTCGAAAACACCTGAGCACCTCTCAGCTGGTCCATCAAATCGTCTATCCTAGGCAGCGGGTACTTGTTCTTGACGGTCACTTTGTTCTGCTGCCTGTAGTCTATGCACAACCTCATGCTCCCGTCCTTCTTCTTTACGAACAACATCGGCGCTCCCCAAGGTGATACACTCGGTCTGACAAACCTCTTCTCCAACAGCTTCTCCAACTGAGTCTTAAGCTCCGCCAACTCTCCGGGGGCCATCCTATAGGGTGCTATGGATATGGGTCTCGTCCCGAGTACTAGGTCTATGGCAAACTCAACCTCTCTGGCTGGGGGAAACTCGGGTATGTCCTCAGGGAAAACCTCCGGGTAATCTCTCACTACGGGAAGCTCACTCAACACCTGACCCTTCACAACCTCACTAGCAGCGAGAAACACGTAAGCATCGCTCGAGACCCCACAACAGTTAAGCCTAATGGCACTAACATATAGCTCTACAGGTGTGACTAATGCAGAAGGAACATAAGGGAAGATCACAGATTTTGCATGGCAATCAAGCAAGACTCGATTGGCGGACAACCAATCCATGCCTAAGATAATGCCTAGACCTGTCATGGGCAAGCAGATGAGATCAAAGATGAATGCTCTATTATCTATATGAAACCTACATCTCATGCAAACTAAACATGTCCTAAGGGGTGCAGCTGTAGAGGTAGATAGTAGCAGGTCATATGGTAACTCTGACATATGCAAACCTAGGCTCCTAGCATGATCATGTGATATGAATGAATGCATGGCACTGGAATCATAAAGTACAACTAAGGATTTTCCAGAAATCAAACACATACCCAGGATGAGATCGTCTGACCGCTCTGCGCCCTCCGCTGTGACCGTGAAAACCCTGCCCTGGTGTTGTGGCCTGTGAGACGAAGAAGGCTGAGATCCTCCAGCTGGGCACTCCCTAGCGTAGTGGCCCGGCACGCCACATCGGAAGCACACACTCTGACCAGCTCTGCACTGACCGCCATGAGGTTTGCCACAAGTGGCACATGGAGGTGGAGCGGGCAGTGCCCTGGGTGCCGCTGTTGGCTGCTGCTGCGGCCTCTGCTGTTGTAGTGGGCGAGGCTGAGGCTGAGGCTTACGGGGCTGTACGTAAGGCTGGAAGCGAGCAGGGCGGTTATATTGCTGTGACGCCGTGCCCTTCCCGGGAACCTCAACCCTGAGAGGAGCCACTGGACGGCTCGTCTCCTCCATTATCCTGCAAGTGTCCACCATCTCGCTGTAGTCCTTGATCTTCATGTGCTTCACCATCCTCAGAATGTTCTGGTTCAGCCCGGAGCAGTATTTCATGCTCTTCCAAGTCTGCTTGGGGTTCTCCTAGTAGATCTCCGAGAACCTGATGAGCTCCTCGAACTTGGCAGTGTACTCCGGTATGGTCATGGTGCCCTGGCGAAGGCTCAGAAACTCCAGCTCCTTGTCCTGACGGACTGACTCAGGAAAATACTTCTCATAGAATATGTCCTTGAACATGTCCCATGTGATAGGAATACCCGCCGCATCAGAAGCGCGACGAGCGTCAGCCCACCAGGAGCGTGCCTCCATCTGAAGCATGAATGTAGCCAGCTGAGTCTTCTGAATCTCTGTGCATGAAACCACCGTGAAGATGTCCTCAATGCCCCTCAACCAATTCTCGGCCTCAGAGGGATTGGTAGTGCCGTGAAAGGGAGAAGGGTTAGCCCTCCTGAAGTCAGCAAAATAGGTGTTGCATGTACCATTACCCGATGGTGGCGGCGCTGCGCGCTGCTGCTGAGTCATGTGGTCCACCATGCGGTTCATGGCCCTAGCCATCTCCATGAACGCTTCAGCTGAAACCCTGTTATCTTGCCCGTTCGTCTCAGGGTGCTCCGTCTCTGAATCGTCTCTAGCACGTCTGTGAGGTGCCATGTCCCTGTGCACACAAACAAGAAATATCGAGTTGATCAGGCTTCAAATTACAGTTATGTATGCACAGTTACAATGACAGTCAAACAGTACGTTCACGCACCTCAACACTAACTAATACACATAAGAGGTATGCGCGTGATAACTAACGTGACATGCAACAATAGCATAACAGGTCCATTACCCCAAGCTCTGTAAGGAAGGACCCGCTCTGATACCAAAATGTAACACCCTACTAGATAGCCCTTAGTGCTATAGTCATTTAGGGCCATTTCATAAGGGTTACCTCCTGTTATCATACTTATACTTGTTTTTAAAAATACTTGTACGCGGAAAATACATGGGAGAATTTTTCGAAAATCGTTTGCGGAATATAAACATAAGGGCATTGCGTATAATATAACGATGATATATGACACATGATGTAGTCTGAATAATACCTCATAAAATAAATGGAAGTAAACAAACATAGTCTCCCCAAACATACAATCAAGAAAGTAAATAGTAGTAATAGGTGTCATCTCATGAGCCTAAAACTGAGACCCATAAGACTCCACGAATACAAAACCATAACTGAAAAGTAAATACTGGCTAACATATGTTCGGACTCAAAGTAAATACAAATAAATGCTAACATCTGAAATAAACATGATCCATAACGTAATAACGGGAACTGATAAGTCTAAAGATAAGTAAACTGCATAGAACTAAAGCTGCGCGGGCTCCTCATCCGCTCCTGTGTCCTGCTGAAACTCATCATCTAAAATGGGGGGAAAAACGTGGGGTGAGTACTGGGAAGTAACTCAGTAGGGGAGCCGGTCCGGGTTTATTAATAAAATCGGTGTAACATGAATGAATTCAATTTCAGTTATAAGTTCTACAATTATCTTTCCCGGAACGACCTACCTAAGTGCCTCTTGTTCATTTTATATCATACATACATCACACATAAATATTTCTTTCGTGTGGGTGCTCTACGTGCCATCTAGTCATATAGGGAAGCTTAATCAAATATCATGCTATGTTCTCTGACACTTTACTGGATTGGAACTCATATCACTTTATCTCTTATTATGTCTTATGGCCTATCCACCCTCCTGTAACCTCCGCTGCACCGACCCCTAGGCATGAGCTCATCCTAACCAAATGGGGAAAAGGGTGATATTCACCAACTGCAAGTGAAGGACCTGTAGCGCCGAGGATGTCAACCCCCTCCTACAGCCTCTCAATTACAAGCCGAAGGCTACTATGTATCTTTGCGCCACCCAGTGACGTCTTTATTAACCACGCGCCACCCAGTGACGTCTTAACAACATACATGCGCCACCCAGTGACGTCTTAGTTCACAACACATAACATATACATTCATCACATAATTCACATAAACATATATTATCATCATTTATCTTATATAAACATAACATATCAACACATCATCATTCAAACAGCATTTAAACTTGCATACAATTCAAAATTAACTCATATATATCATCCATACTAGTTGTAGAACGCATTAGGGTACATAAAGGGTCAAAACGGTTCATTTTCGCACAAACAACATTGTTGTAATCGATTACACGGGCTGGTAATCGATTACTGTAATCGATTACGGAGCTCTGTAATCGATTAACAGAGAGCAGCGTTTTCTCGCGATTGGAAATTCAGACATCGTAATCGATTACGAACCCGTGTAATCGATTACGACGTCGTGAAACACGATTTTGGAGTTCCAAAAACACGATTTTCAATAACCATTGGCCAAAATATGAATCCAACATTGTCCCAATCGATAGAAAACATAGCCATACCATTAACCAACATAAAAATACTTTTAAAACGCTTCTCAATTCATATAACCCCTTTCTTTTTCAAAATCAATTTCATAAATCAACCCTTTCATGAACCCTAATGGGAAAAACAACGTACAACATTCAAACATCATTAATTTATCACAATCATGCAATACATAACGTTTAGAATGTCTAACCCCTACCTCTTGAAGACAAATCCTTGTTTTAGACGGATCCTGTTCGAACGGCCCGACTCCAACGATGACCCTTTCCGGAGAAAAACATCCAGTAGAACGGTCCGGGCTGGTGAAGGATCAAGAATATATAATTATTTTGGGATTGGGTGAGTATTGTGGGTGTTTCTTGACGTGGAATGGTATGGCTATGCAGTTCTTGAAAGAGAACAATGGAGGCTTTGGGATGAAGAGAGCGAGTATCTCTGACCACTGAGGTGGAAAAATAGGGTTTACCTTTTTATATGCTGAGCTATTAGGGTTTAAGAGTCATCGTGGGGCCCACCCGTCACTTAAAACATCCGAAAACTCATTATGCGCACGTGGTAATCGATTACATCGAACTCGTAATCGATTACCGTAATCGATTACACGGTTCTGTAATCGATTACAGGCCTTAAAAAAACAACTATGAAACTCGACTTGCTGTAATCGATTACCAAGGAGCTGTAATCGATTACTGGGCCTGGAAAATGCCCCAAAACACGTCTAAAGCTTCTCAACTCATATAAGAACATCCATACACCCATTATAACTTATTGTAACATTAAAGCACACATAAATACTCATAAAAACACATAACATAGATACTTTAAACCAGGGGAAACATGTTCACTCAAATCCAATTAAGTTCCAATTAAAGTCCATTACCCTTAATTTCCTTTAATTAGGACTTAATAAAGATCGAGGTGTTACATTCTGAGGTGTCATTCTGTGTAGCTTCTGAAGTGCCACACTGGGTAGCTTCTGAAGTGTGAGTTTCAGCAGCTTTTGAAGTATGAATCTGAGTAGCTTCTGAGTTCAGATTCTGAACTCCCTTTGAGTTGATGTTTATCTCCTCAAATTCTTTTTCTCCAGTATCCGAATTCACTTCAGTGTTGTTACCCTCAGAACCTGCAAAATCTCTTGAAAGTTCTTTGAAGGTTATGTGTATGGATTCTTCCACAGTAAGAGTCCTTTTGTTATATACTCTAAAGCTTTTGATTCAAAGAATATCCTAAGAAATAGCATTATCAGATCTGGCTTCAAACTTGTCCAATTATCTTTTGTATTCAATATAAACAATCTAACTGAATACATGAAAATAAGAAACTGTAGGTTTTTTGTTGAACCATAACTCATATGGAGTTTCTTTAGAAAAGGTCTAATGACACTCTATTTTGAACTAACAAGCCGTATTACAGCCTCTGCCCAAAAAATTTTGCCACTTTTCTTTCTAACATCATGGTTCTAGCCATCTCTTGTATACTTCTATTTTTTCTTTCTACAACTCCATTTTGTTGAGGAGTTCTAGGATTAGAAAAAGTATGAAATATATCATATTCCTCACAAAGGTTTCTAAATAAATGATTTACAAATTCTCCTCCATTATCACTTTTAATGGTTGAAACTTTGTAACCCTTTTCATTTTGAATCCTTTTGAGAAACACTCGGAATTTTTCAAATGTTTCATCCTTTGATCTTAGAAAGAAAATCCAGCAAAACCTTGAGTAATCATCAACAATTATAAACACATATTTCTTTCCTCCTAGACTTGTTGTTCTAGATGGACCAAATAGATCCATATGTAATAGCTCTAGAGGCCTTTTAGTAGCAACATCTGCAATGTGTTTGAATGAGGTTTTTACTTGCTTTCCTCTTTCACACTCATCACAAGTTTTATCCTTGGTATAGAGAACCTTAGGTAGTCCTCTTATAAGGTCTTTGGTAGAGATTTCAGAAATTAATCTCATGTTGATATGGCCTAGCTTTCTAAGCCACAACCATTTGTCATCAACCAAAGATAATAAACAATTTAGATTATGAGAATCTAAATCATCCAAATATAAACATATGTGTTGCCTATCCTATGTGCTGTAAATTTAACCGAGTTATTAATAGGGTCAAACACTTGAACCTTATACTTATCGAAAAGAACATTCAAATTAAGATCAAAAAAATTGGCTTACACTCAACAAGTTGTGTGTGAGCTTATTTACCAATAATACATTGCTAATAACATGTTTTGATGTCTTACCAACATCACCAATACCTTTTACTTGAGCACATGTACCATCGGCAAATTTCACTTGACCTTTGTCCTTTTGTCTAAGTTGGATGAAGTACTCTTTTTGTCCAGTCATGTGTCTGGAACATCCGGAGTCTACATACCATCTCTTCAGATCCATGGTTTTGGTTTTCAAGCATTTCTGCAAATAGTTTCAAATGAGCTTTAGGTATCCAAAGTTTATTGGATCCTTTGTTGTTAGTTTTCTTTGGATTTCTGATGTGAGAATCATACTTTCCTTTTGATTTATATAAAAAGCAATCATCAGAAACATGATTAGTTTTGGAACAATAAAAGCACTTTGCCCTTTTGAAAGTTTTCTTAAAAGACTTTTTATTTTTGGCAAACTTATTTTCTGGAACAAAACAAATCCCATTTTTATCAAAATAAGCTGTTTGTGATCCTATTTCAAGATTTTTAGTACCATTAACAAACTTTTCCAAATCCTTTCTCAAAAGAATATTGGTTTTTAAAAGATCATTTCACTTTTCAGAAAACCTTTTAGTTTCTCAGTCCTCTTCAGAATCTGAGTCACTTTCAGAATCTGAGGTGTCAGAAGCTTCGGCAGCTTCTGAAGCTTCTTTAGAATTCTTAAGAATGCTAATATCGTTTTCCAAATCGATTTTTTCAAACATCAAAAGATCATTAGCATCTCTTAATCTTTCTAAGTCCCTCTCAAGATCCGAATTAATTTTTTTGAGTTTTTCTAAATCATTTTCTTCCTCAGAAAAGTTAATACTCGATTTTGAGTTGGTGCTTCTGAACTTTTCTAAATCAATACTTATTTCAGAATTGATTTGCTTTTGATAATCTAAATCTTGTTTTACTTCAGAAAACTTTTTCAAAACCTTTTTATGATTAATCTGAAGTTTTTCATAAGTATTTAAAAGAGAATTAAAATTAGACATGAGCTCTTCGAAAGTTACCTCATTGTCTTCAGCATCTGAAGTTTCAGCTTCCGAGCTATAGTCAGCCATGAAGCATTTGTACTTCTGAACCTCATTGTCTTCATTTTCTGAAATTTCAGCTTCTGAAGTTTCAGCTTCTGAAGGTTCAGCTTCTGAGGTGTACTCAGCCACGAAGCACATGTTTGAAACTTCTTCCTCATCTTCAAAATCATCATCATCATCACTCAATGTAGCTTTGTAAGCCTTCTTCTTCCCTTTATTCTTTGATGATGTTTCTTTCAACTTTAGGCAATCGGATTTGATGTGACCCTTCTCATTACAGTGATAACAAATTACTTGATCCGATTTTGATTTGTCTTTCTTTAAGGTGTTAGGATTCTTTTTGCTTGAGCTTCTGAACTTATTGATAAACAATGCTACTTGATAAACAATGCTACTTGTTCTGGATCAATTTCCAAGTCATCTTCAGAGCCATCCTCTTCAGATTCTGACTCAGAGTCTTCCTTAAGAATCAAAGCCTTTTTCTTCTTTTTCCTCTTGGAGACTTTAAGAGCCGTGTTATCCCTGAAATTGTTAGTGCTAGCAATATTTTGCAATTCTATTTCATGCACTTTCAAAGACCCGATTAAAGCATCAAACTTCAAAGTTTTTAGATCCTTAGCTTCTGAGATAGCCGTTACTTTTGGTAACCATCTCGAATGCAAGCTTCTCAAAACTTTTCTCACAATTTCAGCATTAGGCATATTATAGTAGAGATCTCTTAATTGATTTATGATACTAAGAAACCTAGTAATCATACTATCTATAGATTCATTCTCATCCATTTTAAATTGCTCATACTTTGATCTAAGCATATCTATTTTTGTTTCCTTAACTTCATCAATGCCATCATGTAATAAAGCTAATCTATCCCATATTTCTTTAGTCGAACTACAACTAATGATCTTATCATACTCACTCTTAGTTAAAGCACAAATAAGTAAATACTTAGCTTTGGAGTTGAGTCTGACCATCTCATTATGTTCCCTTGTCCATTCGGATTTAGGAATAGCTTTAGTTTCAATTGAACCATCAAGCAGCACTTTTGAAGTTTCTGGAATTTGATCTCTATTTTGAATTATATCCCATAACTCTAGACTATTGTACTCAATGAATAGTTGCATCTTGTCTCTCCAATAGGCATATGCATTTCCATTAAAGAGTGGAGGTCTATTTATGGATTGTCCTTCAGAGATTTGAAAATTAGCTTGATTCGACATAGCTTGTTTCTTGGATCTTGCTTCTGTTCTTGTTAGAGAACCTTCTTTATTTCACTTTAGCAAAAAACGGAGCTCTGGATACCAATTGATGATGTGAGGGTCTCTTGAGAAACACCTCCAAGCTATGCTTCACACAACCCAAGAGGGGAGGTGAATTGGTTGTGTCCAACTTTTTCCCGAATGCTTCTTTATTATTTAACACTTCCTGAAATTCTCAAAGATTGATCAAGTCTTTGATACTTGTCAAGAGTTAGTCAAAACAAAGAATCAAACTTGTAATTTGTGATCTCAGAACCAAAAATCAATTATGTTGACATACACATAAATCAATATGTCAATGATTTAATTTTTATCTTGCACAGCGGAATATGATAACAAATATCACAACTCAAATATTATATCAAGCTTCTGAAACAATCAAATCAAATATCCAAAATAACTCTTTCAGAAAATCAGCTTCTGAACTTTGTTTCAGAACCTGCTTCAGATTCTGACTTCAGAACCAATTAGCTTCTGAACTAGTATTTCAAATACAATAATCAACAATATGTAATATGATATATGTTTCACATACTCTCAGAATCTAAGCAACAATTATGCAAAGAACAAAGAAACAGCTTCTGAAGTTAGTTCTTTAATTGTTTATCTCAAAATCAATTACCCAAATGATCAATATCACATATCACAAATATTAATCACATAAAGATTGTATTTACTTAAGTTTCTTTAACTTTTAGATTGATTAAAGATTGTTCTTGAAATATTCCAGAAATAGAATTAACACACAAATAGATTCAGCTTCTGATGTTATCACACCAGCTTCTGAGCAAACAATCAATAAAATTCAATTACACCAATTAAATGCAATTAACACAAACAAATATAAGGAGATGAGGGTAAGAGAATTAGACCGATTTTTATACTGGTTCGGCCAATGAAGCCTACATCCAGTTCTTCAATCTCTTAAGATTGAGTTCCAATAGACTTTGTTCCAAGATTTCACAGGTATTCAATACACGATATCTTTTGCAACATTCTCAGGTTCGACACTCCAGAATATCCCCTTCTGAAGATTTCTTGCCTTGATCTCCCCTCAAGGACTTCTCAGAACCTTGTAACTTGAACACAAATCCATGAACCAATGCTTCAAGCGATCTACTTCTTCAGCATTTGATCTTCTCGAACCTCAAACTTTTTCTAGCTTGATCAATTTCAGACTTGTAGCTTCTGAAATCCCTTTCTTTCTTTCAATTCACAATTGAACAATGAATCAGAACTTTGTCCTGATTTCTTGAGAGTCTTCTCTTTCTTTTCTTTTCCTCAATTAGCACAAGACTCTTTCTTTTCTTTCTTCTCAAAGATTATCTGAGCTTCTCTCAGATTTTTTCACTCTTCACACTTTCTCTTCTTTTTCTTTTTCAGAGGATTTTTCTATCTCTCTACTTTTTCTCTTATGATTGTGTATTCTTGTGTCTTTTTTTCTATTCTCCGTTCTAGCTATTACAACTTTGAGACCCATCTTATATAGAGAGCTCATTACACTTCAACTTTACAACGGTCACTTTTCTTGGCGGGAAATTAAACACAATTAGATAAGAATTAACTAATTACATTTAAAAACTAATTCCCTCATTTTCCTTTTTTTCAGCACGTGACTAACTTCCCTTAGAAACTCATTAAATCTCTATTGTAGCTTCTGACCCACGATCAGAACTTATTAAGCTTCGAAAGCAACTTCTGAATAGTCTTCTAGACTAGCTCCTGATCTGGCTTCTGAACCAGCATCTGAACCAGCTTCTGGACTATGCTTCTGAGCCATGCTTCCGAGCCATGCTTCTGAGCCATGCTTCTGAACATGCTTCTGAGCCATGCTTCCAGCTTCTGAATTATCCTTTGAGCTTCTGAAGTCTCTTCCATGCTTCTGAAGTCTCCTCCGAGCTTCTGAAGCCTCTTCCTAGCTTCTGAAGCCTCTTCCTAGCTTCTAAAGTCTCTTCCTAGCTTCTGAAGACTTTCTTCTAGCTTCTGAAGACTAGACTTTCTTATAGCTTCTGAAGATTTTCTTCTAGCTTCTAGCTTCTGAAGATCTTCCTAGCTTCCTCAAGTGTGTATTACAAAGATCTTCCTAGCTTCTCTTACAAATTACAAATATTACATTACACAACCCGAAGCATATACAATATATTCTAACAGTGGTTTTCTCATACAAAGAGCTTCTGAAATATTACAAATACATCCACCGTAGCTTCTCAATGTAAACTCACAAAGTTACATTAGTTTTGTTATTATCAAAACCAAATGAGGATTTACATTAACAAATAAAAGTCGGGGTGTTACATTGGGTATGGCCGGGGAGTCCGAAAGAGTGCTTTGAAGCATGGATGTGGCGTCCGATTAGAAAATTTCATGTAAAGGTATGGGTATTGTTATTCTATGCAATCATTTGGGTGGTATGGAGTATAAGGAATAAGAAAATTGTTCTGGCTAAAGAAACTTCAGTGGGTGAGGCAAAAGAAATGGTATTATTTTGGATAGATAGATGGATTTGTGACAAAAAATATGGTGCAATTGGAAGAGAAACAGGAGTGGATGAGGGTTAATGTGGGGAATGTATAGTATGAAGGGAACATGGCTGAATTGAGTGGGGTGTGGGTGGTAATATCTAATGGGCAGGATTACTACTATCATGGATGTTGTGTTTCTTGGTGACGATTTCATTTTGGAAGTTTTGATTGGTGCAGTGATATTGTGGCAGGATTTTATGCTGCGATGTGGGGAAGGATACTGATGAAAAAAGTTTGAGATTGAAGGAGATATTCAGATATTGGAATCATGGTGTTATGGGTTGATTGTTATATTGTTGGTGCTAATGATGAGAAGTTTACTGGATTGATATATTGGTTATGGAGTTTAAGTTTTTGTGCTTTGGTGTGCCTTTACTGTCTTCTAATGTGTGGATGTTGCTTTGTATGGCAGTATAAAGTGAAAAGCGTTGATGTACAATTTAAAGATGGTGCTGTTTTTATTTATGTGCCCATACTTTTGTTCCTCATGGAGTGGTTGAAGTCATGCATCATTGGTGATTGTATGGTTGGGAATACCGACATGAGATCGCCATGAGTCATGAGTCACTATTTGGTATTTTATAATGGGTGGTGGATGATGCATGTTTTTTGTATTTGTTTTGGGGCTTTCATGCTATTTGGTATAGCTCACTATGTGTGTTTGATCCCCACTGTTTTATTACACCCTGGTACTCTTTTTCCTCAATAGGTTAGTTTTTCATAATAGGCTAGGAGGTTTTTTAATGAGGCTAGGGGGTTCTAAAACTTGGGTGCCCAAACTACATAGTGTTTATGTGCAAATAGTGTTGAGCCCTGGTGTGGGATAGGTGGTGATAGAAATGCGCATTTAGGTGGTGATGGTGGAGCCTTTGATGTGAATTGGTGGAAAAGTAGGCGCATGTAGGAGGTGATGATGGAGCCATTAGTTGTGAATTAAAGGAAATGTATTACTGTTATTATTTGATTGATGAAATGCATTCTGGTATGAGTTATTATCCTTTATGGAGGCTCATACTGTAATTATCTAACAAAAAAATGGGTACTCAAATAAAATCTACATCACACATCCCTCATGACTAAACCTAATTCTTATCCTCCTACATTCTTCTTCTTTCACCCATCTCTAAATCCAAGCCCTTCATTTTACCATTTATTTCACACATTCATCCTATATCCCTCATAACAAACCCTAAATCTCATTCTCCTAAATTCTTCTCTCATACATTTCTAAATCCAAACCCTTCATTCTACCATTTGTTTCACACCTCCCAGTATCTTCCACCACTAAACACCTCATCATTCTCCTAAATTCTTCTTCTCTCATACATTTCTAAATCCAAATTCTTCATTTTACCATTTGTTTCACACCTCCCAGTATCTTTTCCACCACTAAACACCTCATCATTCTCCTAAATTCTTCTTCTCTCATACATTTCTAAATTCAAACCCTTCATTCTATCATTTGTTTCATACCTCCCAAGATCCTCCAGTACTAAACAACTCATCCTTATAGAGCATGCATAATCAACTATATCAAGTCAAAATCAGATCTAGAAGTTCGCTAGATCGAAAACCCAAAAGAGCGGTCTAGGCAAAAATTAGAGCACAAAGAAAAAAGAAGCTCGCTAGATTGAAAACCTGAAAAGGCGGTCTAGACAAAAATTAGAGCGAAAAAAATTAATAAAAGATGATTGCTTATCATAGACAAAAATGTTGATTCCAGAAAGACTAAAGATTTCGAGGAAAGTCAAGGCTACGAAAAGAAGACAGAGACAATGACATACCAGGTGAAAAAAACTAACTTGCTAGGAGAATCAAAGAGGAAAAAGAGCAACAAAAATACAGCACTCGGTGGTCACCCAACATTACCACACGATCATCCTCTAGCCGCAGCCACAACCACCATCCATCCCTCCTTCTCCCTCACTTCTTGACCACCGCTACCTTTGCCGTTCCCGCCATGGCAGCAGTGCCTTGTAGCTGCACAACCACGACTTAGGCCCCCCAACCACCTTCATCATCACCATAAAGCAATCATAACGGCCACCATCACACCATCCACCACCATCACCTACGTTCATCGCGACCACCACCATCCACCCATATCCAATCACCAACAACCATCAAAGGGATCGAGCTCTCAACACAGAACGTCTTGGATCAATCAATAAAAAAAACATCTAAAAGGACAATGATCAAGTACCATAAACTGGGGTAAATTTTTATGGCGTCACTTTCATTTAGAGCATTTCATTCATCATACTAGGGCTAGATTTGTCGTATCTCCAGTATCAATGCACATCACACCCACGTTACACACATCATGCATCAATACATTTATCAAAATTGAGGTAATTGAGATGTGATTTACACTAGGGGAAATCTACCTCTCAGTTAAAATCATCTCATACCTTTTTAATCATGCATTACAAGCATCTCTTCTAGATCATCTGCATAGCATGCAAAGAGATCAAGATAATTTGTCATCATTATCATCACCACATTCAGCACACACCACATACAACATCTTTATTTCTCAGCATCAACTTTACATTCCCTTGCATCGATTTAAATTCCCTTGTCTCGATTTAAATTCTAGTGCCTCAATTTAAATTCCCTTGCCTCGATTTAAATTCCCTTGCCTCGATTTAAATTCCAGTGTCTCGATTTAAATTCCCTTGCCTCGATTTAAATTCCACTGCCTCAATTTAAATTCTCTTGCCTCGATTTAAATTTCATTGTCTCGATTTAAATTCCCTTGCATCGATTTAAATTCTAGTGCCTCGATTTAAATTCCCTTGCCTCGATTTAAATTCCATTGTCTCGATTTAAATTCCCTTGCCTCGATTTAAATTCCCTTGCCTCGATTTAAATTCCCTTGCCTCGATTTAAATTCCCTTGCCTCGATTTAAATTCTTTTGCCACGATTAAAATTTCTTTGTCTCGATTTAAATTTCATTGCCTCGATTTAAATCCCCTTGTCTCGATTTAAATTCCCTTGCCTCGATTTAAATTTCAGTGTCTCGATTTAAATTCCTTTGCCTAGATTTAAATTCCATTGTCTCGATTTAAATTCCTTTGCCTCGATTTAAATTCCAGTGCCTCGATTTACATTTCCTGCCTCGATTTACATTTTCTGCCTCGATTTACAATTCCCTTGCCTCGATTTAAATTCCAGTGCTTTGATTTAAATTCTCTTGCCTCGATTTAAATTCTAGTGCCTCGATTTAAATTCCCTTGCCTCGATTTACATTCTCTTGCCTCGATTTAAATTTCTGTCTCGATTTTATTTTCAACATCAACCATAAGTTTTCACACACACACACATCAGATGCATCTAGGTCCATTAGCATTCATCATCATTTCCGGACAAAATACGTGTTCTTATCTTTACTTGTCCTTTACTATTTGAAAAGTCACAACTTTTGCACATTAGTAAGGAATAAGCAAAGAGGGGCAATTGTAAACACCGTATTTTGTCCGGACATTTATTTAAAAATAGAAAAATGAATGGAAAAATATAAAAAAATAAAATCATGATCAGAATCTCATTAAATCACATAATCACAATCAAATATATCATAATCTCATTGCATCAAATATAACCACAATTGCATCAAACACAATCTCATCACACACAATCAGATCAAATGAAATCAAATCATAATCAGGAAAAATCAGTCAGAATTTCATTACATTAATGTTAATTTTACCCTAGATAGTTAGTATATATTGAGCATTTTCATCACCACCATTGGACACACACAACAACAACACCGTCGCCCTCTACCACCACCGCAAGACCTCCATAATCACCCTCACACCAGTACACACCACCACAGACAACCAAAAGTACAAGGAAAAATAATTAATAAAAAAAAGAACAGAAACAACAGCAAAAAGGACACAGAGCCTGCAGCCGCGGAAGCCACCACCATCACTGCAGCATCATCACCCTCATCGAGCAAACATAGCCGCCACCACCACCTTCAACAACCACCTCTGTCCCCCTCACCATAGCATCATCTCGCGCGCCATCAGATTCCTGCTTCTGCACTATGTTTCTCATATTCACTTAAAACCGTCGGTCTTGCCACGGTTTCACGGGAGTTCCTTCCCCAACACGTGCCGTTTTGAAGATACTTAATAACGAGGGTTTCCCGACAGTTCATCGACGAAATTGTATTATTTTGAATACCAACGGGGAAAAGACGGGTAAGGAATAAGTAACAAAATGTCGCGAGGCAAAAACACAACATTTTATTCAAACTATTCCCGACGGCGGAGGGACGGGTTCTTATAAAAAAAATCAACCCGACGATGTTGAGACGGGTACAAACCCTAACCCTAACCCTAAACCCTAACCATTTATTACCGACAGGGGTTAGACGGAATAAGTATATGTAAAATTTCGACGGATCTTTGACGATTGTTTATGTATCACAAATTCCCGACGGGGTCGTGAGGGAAATAAATAAACCCGCGAAAAGGCGCCAACTTGTGGGCGGATTCCCGACGACATATAGACGACAAAAAACGCGCTAGAATTTTGATCCATCTACCGCGTAATTGAAGACGATATCCCGATGGGAGACCGAGGCAGGACAGTGACCATCCAACGAGGTCAAATTGTCGTCTCAACGCCGTCGAGAATCTCGACGGGTGAGTTCCTGTCGATAATCCCCATCGGTAAACCGCATATTTGTAGTAGTAATTAACAATTAAATAAAAAAATGGTTAGATTTAAAATTTTTTAATATGTGTGATTCTGCTCATTACACGGGTCGCCCACTACTTTAATTACATATATAAATTGATAAAAGCATTTCAAGAAACTTTAGAGTAAACCTCAAACTGGTTCCTGACAATTTCAGTGTTGGACAAAGTGGTCCTTGACAATTGGAAACACCTTAACCGGTTCCTGACAATATCAAACGTCGGATATCGCACGGTCCCTGGACGGAAAACGTTAATTGTGTTAATGACAATTTCATTTTTAGACAAATTGGTCCCTGACAATTTTACTATTGAAAAATTGGTCCATAATTTTATTTAAAATTTTTTAATCATTTATCCTCTTTATTATAATATGCACTTTTAAGCACTCTCAAATCAACTTTATATATCTTCCCTTTGATTATTACCATTCATTTTTAATGCATTTATTTTATCATTCCAAAAAGTCATTTGTTAACTTTTACTTGTTTAAATCTTCATATTTTAAATTATGCATATTAAAATTTATAGTAATAATTAATATTAAATATAAAAATTAATTATTTTAAGTCATATAAAATTTAGAATAAAATAAATCTATTACCTAGTAAGTAATTTAATATTTTCAATAAAAAAATGAAAAGTTACTTTATTTTTTTAAAACAAGTAAATTAAGAGGTTTTGTACCTAAAATTATTTTAAAAAATCAATACTTTATTAAAAAAATTTAGAAATATCAAAATAATTTCATTAAAGAGTAACTGACAATTTTCAAATTAAATATATATAGATTTGATTTAAGAATGTTTAGAGTCAAATATGTTAATGAAAGTGATAAAAGATAAAAGAATTTTAAAATTAATTAGGGACTGATTTTTCAAATAATAAAATTGTTAGGGATCAATTTGTCTAAAATTAAAATTGTCAATAACACTGTTAGTTTTTCCGTCTAGGAACCTTATGATGTCTGACGTTTGATATTGTCAGGGACAGATTAGGGTATTTCCGATTGTTAAGGAACATCTTTTACTACTAAGGATGGGGTGATTTGTGACTCAAATCCAACAACAAACATGTTTAATGTTAATTATTTCTAACAAAACGACGTCGTTTCAAGCATTAAATGGCCAAGTCAGCACGTGTGCACTGTGCTGGACTGACACGTAGGACAAACGTTACGAAATCCGTCTAGGGACCTTAGCATGTCTGAGGTTTGACATTGTGAGGGACTGGGTAGGGTATTTCTAATTGTTAGGGACCAACTTGTCCGACGCGAAAATTGTCAGGGACCAGTTTGGGGGTTTACTCAAAAATTTATTATAAATGAACAATTAGAAAGAAAAATTTAAAGTAAAACCCCAAACTGGTCCTTGACAATTTTAGCATCGGACAAGGTGGTCCTTGACAATCGGAAATACCCTAACTGGTACTTGACAATGTCAAACGTCAGACATCATAAGGTCCCTGGACGGAAAACGTTAACAGTGTTAATGACAATTTCATTTTTGGACAAATTGGTCCCGACAATTTGATTGTTGGAAAAATTAGTCCATAATTTTATTTTATTTTCTTTTTCATTTATCTTCTTTATTATAATATCTATTTTTAAGCACTCTTAAATTAACTTTATATATCTCCCGTTTGATTATTACCACTCTAAATGCATTTATTTTATTATTTCTAAAACGTCATTTATTAAATTTTACTTGTTTAAATCTTCATATTTTATATTATACATATTAAAACTTATACTAGTAATTGATATTAAATATAAAAACTAACTATTTTAAGTTATATAAAATTTAGAATAAAATAAATATATTATCTTGTAAGTGTTTTAATATTTTCAATAAAAAGAATAAAAAATTACTTTTTTTTAAACAAGTAAATTAAGAAGTGTGATATCTAAAATTATTAATAAAAAAATTATTACTTTATCAACTTTTTTTTATAGATATACTAAAATAATTGTATTAAAGAGTGACAATTTTCAAATAAAAGATATATAGATTTTATTTAAGCATGTTTAGAGTTGAATAAGTCAATACCAGTGATAAAAGATAAAAAGAATTTAAGAAATAATTAGGGACTGATTTTTCTAAAAATAAAATTGTTAGGGACCAATTTGTCAAAAATGATGAAATTGTCATTAACACCGTTAGCTTTTCCGTCCAAAGACCTTATGATGTCCGACGTTTGACATTGTCAGGGACCGATTAAGGTATTTCCGATTGTCAAGGACCACCTTGTCCGACGCTGAAATTGTCAAGGATCAGTTTGGGGGTTTACTCAAAAATTTATTATAAATGGACAATTAGAAAGAAAAATTTGCATTTTTATTTTCTGTTTTCATTTTCTATTTTTATATAGGTATAGAAGTTGTTTACTTGTTCTAATGGATAATAGTCATAGTATTTTCATTCAACTCATTTTCTGTTTTCACATTTTTGATTAAAAACATAGAAAACAAGAATTTGACATTTTCTTATTTTCAATTTCATTTTCATTGTAATTAAAAAACATAACAAAAAATATTTAACTTTACTTCATTAAATAATGATAATAAAAAATAAAAACAGAAAATAAATCAATAACACCCACCTGGAATAGAGCTGGGGTTCATATATATAAGATGAGAGACAAATGACACTAGAAAAGAACCATCTAGACTACAGGAAAAGGAATTAATTAACGCATTATAAATTTTTGAGTAAATACTTTAAATAGTCCCTCAATAGTAATTTTGAAGACAATTTAGTCCCTCAAGATTTGAAAGTGACAAAATAGTCCCATAAGATTAATTTTACCGGACACATTAAATGAGAATTTAGTCCCTCCGTTAAGTTTCTGTTAATTGAGTTGCAGTGGTGTGTATCACACATTATATGACATATCACCTTTGTTACGTCATGTTTGTAACTCATTTAACATAAACTTAACATAATGACTAAATTATCACTTAAAGTGTCTTATAAAATTAATCTTAGAGGACTATTTTACCACTTTTAAATTTTAAGGGACTAAATTGTCCTCAAAATTAATCGGGAGTAAATAGAATATTCAGTCTGAATTTTTTAATAAAAAGACTAAGCTTCTTAATGAAGCTTTTAGGTAAGCTTCATCTAAGAACCACCTAATTAAGGTACCACCTATCGTCGTATGTCACACTGCATTGGAGAATAATAACCTTGGAGGGAGGGAGAGCGAGAGTGCAACGAGATGGAAAATTTTGCAGCGAATAATCTGAACAACACTGTTTCAGCGGACTCCGAGGACAGCGCTAGCACTAGCACTTGTCCAATCTGCTTAGGGCCACCGCTTCAACTTTCCTACCTCGACAAATGTTTTCGTATTCTTCTTCCCCTCAATTATTACTACTACTGCTCCTCTATGCCCCTTTGAAATTTCCCTCCCCATTCAACAATTCATTTTTTTCCTCAATAACCATGTCTTGTTTACCATATATTATTATAATTTATTTTTCTAGCCCGCATGCGGGGATTCTTAAATTTAGCATTTTTGGTTTGTTTGTTAATTCCAAAAAGGGTACATATTGATTGATGATTTGGATGGCATGCCCTGGTTTTTGTTTATATTGGTAGCTTGTTTCTCTGGAAATTTCTTGTTTTAAAAATTTATTGAAGATTCATTGGGATCAATAGTTATGGTTTAAGAAGGAACTAGAAGCAAATATAGACGTATGAATGGTGCTGCTGTGTATTATTTCTATTAAGTTTAGGGGCTAAGTTTAGGGGCTGTTTGGTTACCGTTTTAATTTTCTGTTTTTTCAGTTTTCAAAATTTTGTGAAGGAAATACTAACAGAGAAAACAATAAAATTTATTCTTGTGTTGCAGATAAATTTTGCTTCAATTGCATTCTACGCTGGACTAAGGTGGTTGCTGGCAAGCACCGTTCTCCTCCTTCTTCTGTAAAATGCCCCCTTTGCAAGGTTTGGTTTCCTTTTATTTATTTTTAACTTGTAGAAACACAATGAATACTTATGTTACTTTATCTCATTTTGTTTATGTATATGTTTAATTGTTTATGAATCTTTAGCCATGAACATACTTTGTTATGTACCTCTTGTGTCTTGGTTTACAATGTTGAGCCCCTTTTAAAGGAATTTCGAACATGGACTATTGATTGTTCTCAATTCACTTTGCAAACCAGTAAGAATGTGTTTGGTTGAGGGGTAAAAGTGGTCTTAAATTACATAGATAAGTTTCATTTGTAAAATAATATATTAAGTTCATCCATATAACTTTTACTCCCATTTATTACCCCTAGTCAGGGTGATACTTTTTTATGATAGGGTAAAGTGAAGAAACAATAATACTGTAGTAGATGTTGTGGCATCAAGTTGGATAAAATGGGCTGTTGACTTTGTAGTTTATGTCTAATATGCAGACAGAAAACTTTTCTATTATACATGGAGTTCATGGAAGTTGTTTTCAACGGCATTATATAGATCAAGATTTTGAGGATAGGTTTGTCGTTGGTTAGTTTTGTTCAATTGAAAATTTTACTTGAAGTATCTTTATATGCTGAGCCCTCGTTATGGGTTTTGCAGTTTTATGTTATCGAAAGCTCACAGATATAGATTACAATGCTACTACACTGAACAAGGTCTTCTTATGCAGCATTTTATTTAACAAATTTCTTGCCCAGTAGTTTCCTGTATGTCATTTATTTCATGTTCTGTCTTAGTTATTAGTTTTTCCTCTGCTTGTAACTTTTTTTGAATAGGCTTCTTGGATGACCTATTCAATATATCACAATATTGGAAATCTCGCAAGTATTATCAGCCAAACTGCTGGCTTCAAAGTTGGTTAAGAAGGGAAATTCAAGCTCTAATCCAGGTTTGTAAATTTACCATATTGGTGGTTTGTTTCTGAAATCTCTATTATGTCAATGTAACTTGTCCTCATCATCTATGATTCTCTATTGCAACTGCAAAAATATTCACTAACATAATGCACTTTTATCTTTACTGTGTATTGATTGACATTTTGTTGCATTTCTTGCGCCTTGGTTTTCGTTGGTAAAGGAGGAAAAAGTGAGATTGCTTAGTTGTTCAACTCGACTTATACCTCTTTTGCTTGATCTGTAGGAGGAAGATGTTCACATCATTGTGCACCATATCCTTGGTGTGGTCAATACATCATTAACAAAGTATGTTTCTTCATGCATCTTAAGTTGATTTAGCAAAATTAAAGTATGAAAAACCGATGATGGTCACTTGCTGTTAACCAATTCTCATACACACAGAAGGGATCATCTGAAATCACATATAAATGCACCGGAAAAGATTCAGGAGGAGTTAAAGATGTCTGTTTCTGAAGCAGCAAGGCCTTTTCTGGCAGCAAGAACAGAGAGGTTTGTATATGAGATTCAACTATTTCTTGCTTCAGGATTGAATATTGAAGCTTATGATGCTGTTTACATGCAAAGATTGGGTTGGAGCTCACCTGGGGTAAATACGGAGGTTTCAGAAAATGAACTAATTGATCGCACAACTGTGATTCCATACCTTTATATATTCACTGATGACTCTGATGGAAATGAGTAGATTCTTTGTTTTTTTCTCCCTTTTGTTTGATAATCGGATTGTAGTTGTCAAATCATGTGAATCTTGTTGAAATTTTTTTAATCAAGAATCAGTACAATCTTTTATTAAATAATTGTGGGAGATATTGCTCTCACATTTTTGGGAATGAGGCATTTATGATACTCATCTTTTCTACAAATACGTCTTTTGGGATTTGAATTTATGACGTCATCCTTATAGGTATCAAGTTGCTTGCTACTTCGTCTAACAACTTGTTGATAGGATTATAACATACACTTTAATCTAGGAAGACATTAAGGTTGCGTTTGTTTTCATTAACTCTGGAGTCAGAGTCACAGAGTTAGTGAAAATATGACTATGTTCAACGTTTGTTTTTGGAGTCACTATAGACAGAGACACGGAGTCAGAGTGACTAAGTGAACAAAATTACCCAATTTTTGTTCATTCTAAAACTAGAGTCAGAGTCACAGGGAGGAAGAACACGGAGTCAACATGTTGTTTTAATGAAATTACATTCCAAATATACCCCGAATAGTTTTGCCTAATTCCAAATTCATCCTCAACCTTAACCTCACATTTTCACTCTCATTTGAGACTCAACTGCTTTGCACTCAAACTCATTCTCCATTGGTGCTTCTTCAAGTATTGAGTTGTTCTCCTTCCTTCGATTTGTTAACCGGACTGTCAATTTGTTCTCCATTTTCCTGTCCATTCTTGGTTCTCTCCTTCAATTTGTTCATCTCACCCTCTTTTGTTGGCATTGCGTGAGTAGAAGTTCGCCGTCATTGCTCCTCCTTCTGGGTTGAATATCTTATGGGTTGAAGTTCCAGTTATGTCAGTGCTCCTCATTCTGGGTTGAATTTTATAAACCCTAATCCCAAATTCTATAAACCCTAACCCCAATTTTTTAAATCTTGTCGCCTAATTTTTGTTACCCTGAACCCCCAATATATGAATTTTGTTGTATCAATTTAATTATTATTAATTTATGCTGTTTGTATATATGAATCAATTATGTATGTATCAGTTATGTATGTATGTATCAATGCTTATTTAGCCTATGTTCTGTTTCTGGTTCTATTTAGCAGCATTTCTGTTACTGTTTCTGGTTAAATTTAGCAGCTGAATTTAGCATATGTAGCTCTCTGGGCATTACCAGGTTTAGGACCTCGAAACCAATAAGTAAAAAGATTTTACTGTTACCATATTGTTCATGATTCTTTAGAATATCTAGGAGCCTTCAAACATGTCACAGAATATGATAGTGGCATCAGAGAGCTCCGCAGCAAGCTTTGCAACCATATACCTCAAGAGGAAGTTAAACTCAATGGCCATGTCATTTATCTGCTCAACACACTCTCCATTTTCACTACCCTACTGCCACAAGTAGTGAGGGGCACATCCAATAGGTACAAGTCCCGTGACCACAACCACCAGATTTAGTTGCTTTAATTTTATAAGATAATGTAGTGAAATTTTATATGTTAAAATAATGTAGTTTCTTGCCTAATTGAAGAAGCTAAAAACTGCTTGAAGCTCCAAGGTAGGTACAAAATATCAACATTGTATACATTGAGGAGATAGTAGTGAATGTAGTCATTGATTCCAATGGAGATATAAAAAGCCAGAGTAAGATGAGATTTGTTGCAGCAACCTCTCCCTTACTCAAGATAAACTGCTGAAGTGTGTTTGTAAATTGCTGATATTAGTGCTCTTGAGGTCTCTGGGCACTTCTTGTTTTTAAATTCTTTTGTCACCATTTCCTTTACAAAATCTTGAGATTAGCACAATACAAATAAATTATTGTGACATTTCTGTAATTATAATTGAAATCATACTATTCAACATATTATCTCTCATCTGCTTCTATGGTTCGTGTGATCAATATAATTGTAATTATAATTGAATGCCATTTCTAAATCACTCATTGTAATATATGTTATACCAGAATTGAATTAGGCATTCCCCTGAGTGATCAATTATAATTAATTGTGGTATCTTTATTCTTGTTAGATAAGAGCACAATATCACTCTTGGTAGTGCATGTCCTACTCCATTTACTCTGATTCTGAATAATTCTACAACATGTCACACTATTTATTAAAATTAATTCCAATGTCAATCCCAAAAAAGATGAACTTGGGACAATCTTACATTATAAATATGGTATCATAATGCAAATAATATGGTATTTGGTCTTTGAACATGTGAACTATATAAATAAACAAAATGAGCCACGTGAATGCCTTGATGGTAAAAGAAATGGTTTTCTAAAATTGTGATATAGCATAAAATGAGAGTACTAATATGGTATCATAATACAAATAATATCGTAGGGTTATGTTTATATGTTTCTTTAAGATTTTCTTAGAATAAATGAAAAGTTAATTTTTAAAAATATTCTGAAAGAATAGCATGTGAAATTATTTTATAAAAATTAACAGAACGTTTTGATATCATAAGCTAAGAAAAGAACGTAAAATGGGAAGATGAAAAGTTGAAATGAAATGGGAATTTTATTTAGTTATTTATTCAGGGTTAAGTTTTGGTAATTTTGACATTGACACCATATTTTGTCTTACAAAGACAAACATGATACAAAACACAGGTGACTCTGACTCTGACTCTACAAGACATACTGTAAGGTTGTCACTGTGACTTTATATTAATGACTACAGTGACACTGATCCTAGTGACCCCACTGACTCTGACTCCAGAGTCACTGAAAACAAACGCAACCTAATAAACAACTTAAAAGGGACCATCTAAAACAATGGAAACCATTACATTTCACTCACTAATAGGGAGGAGATTTGGTTAACTTGAAAACCCTAGTAGTTGATCCTTTTCATTGTTAATAATTTTTTCAAAAATGTCTAATTGTTTTATTTTATTTAGATAATTTTCGTATGGATAATAGATAGACATGTTGGAGGTAGGGGTGGCAAAACGAGATCGTCCCGTCTCGCCGTGGATAATTTTTGTGTTTTTCAACCCAAAAATTAAAAATGGGATGAGCCCGGACATCCTGCCATCCCGTCGTCCCATGACAGGACGGGACGGGATATCCCGTCGGGATGAAAGATACTAAAGCCCACCTATTAATTTAGGCTCAGCCCAAATATTACACCAACCCTAAAAATATCACGCTCAAAGTCAAACTCACACTCTCTGCCTCTCGACAACACACACACCGTCACTCTCAGTCTCTCACACTCTCGAGACACTCTCTCTCTCAAACTCTCAGATCTCGCTCTCACTCTCTCATTTCACTGGAGATCTGAGCAGAACAGACAGCGCCGAGGGGAGCTTCAAACACCGGCGGCCTCACTCGCCTCGACCGTGCCTCGCGTCGCGCCTCGCCCTCGCCTCACGCCTCACCTCGCCTCGCGCCTCGCCCCCGACGACGCTCCCCTCCCTCGGCCGACGCCTCCGGCCTCACCCTCAGCCACCCTCGTCCAGCCGTCCAGGAACTTTCATTTTTTTTCAATTTTTTATTTTTTATTTTTAGATTCATTTAAGTTATTTATTTTTTTAAATTAATTTATATGTTTTAAGATTTATTTAAATTATCTATTTTTTATAAATTAGCTTCTGGAAACTATTTTTGTTTCCTTCAAATTATTTAACATATTTGGTTTTTTAGTTTTTTAGGTATTTAGTTTTTTTAAAATGAAATGCTGTTTTTTTATATAAAAATTGAATTTTAAGCGGGATGTCCCGCCATCCCGTTGTAAAACGGGACGGAATGAGATTTTCATCCCTTTTACAAAAACGGGATGTCCCGTCCCGTTTTTTTCCTATCCTGTCACGGGATATCCCGTTTGCCACCCGTAGTTGGAGGGAGCTTAATTAGTCTTAGTAAAACTAATAGCAATCCTTTAAGAAAAATTGTAAAATTTAATCTATTAGATCAGTACAAAAAAATTCTTTGTATTCATTGAATGGTCACTTGAGTGCTTATATACACGGTTATGAAAAACGGACAAATCGGTTGAACCGATAATTGAATCCCTTTTTGTCTGGGTGGGGGTTAAAAACTGATAAAAAACTGAAAAAATCAGTCAAAATCGATAAAAGTCGGGAAAATTGATTGAACTTGATCAATTAATTTAAAAATAAAAATTTTTAATTTTTAAAATTTAATAACCATTTTATAATAAAACATTATATATAATATATTTTAATTACTAAAATTAAGGACTATTATACATCTAAACTTATTAAATGTTATACATTTCAACTTTGAATTAATATTTTCAATACACTTTAATTTTTTTATAGCATATAATGTTGGATAATTATTTGGTGGACTAGCATAAATTAGTATTTATCCAGATCAATTCATTTATTAAATATTATGTTGTCATTATTATATTTATTAATATTATTGTTATTGGGCTATATTAATATATTATTATGAAAATGTGAAATAAATTATGTTTGGACCAGCTGATAATAGGTGGGCTGGATCCATCATTATCTAACCTTGGAGAGTCCCTATTGTTGACCAGTGGACAGTATTTATTCCGCCCTATTAGGAATAAATTAATATATATAGGCAGCATACCCTAGCCTAGCGTATGCTGTCTCTTGGCTTATCCAGTACACACTCTCTTCTTTGTGTTCTCTTTACAGTAACTGAGAATACTCTTGGTGTGAGGAGCAACAACGAACGAGAACGAAACAAGTTCATAGCTTATCATTCATCCAATCCAGGTTGTGTTTCTCATGTTCATATGTTATCATTTTGTTTATCACATGCTATGATTGAAACTAAATATTATTTTGTTCTTATTTTCCTTCAATTGGTATCAGAGCCAATTTTAGTTTTGATTATGGATGTGTATATTTGTTATTTCTGTTCCAATTTCGGTTTTAATTTTGGTGATAATTTCTGTGATAATCCTAATTTTGATTCAGGTTTTTATTTTGTTGTTTTGGACTGATTGTCAATAATACATGTGTGAATATTTGTCACAATCGGTTTTTGAAGAAACCTAAAAATCAAAATTAGGATTTATTGTTCTAGTCAATTATACCCGAAATTGTTTGAGGGTTATTGTAGCCCTTTTTCTTCTGATTAAATCGACATATTATATGTTTGATTTCGTTAAGTATATAGAGAGAATTTGGAGTTTGAATTGATGAACCCTAATTTCGAACCTAAACCCGTTTTGATTCTGGTTTTTTTTCTAGGTTGATTCATACCGTGATCCCATAGGGCTTTTGTAGAGATTTAAATTCTGAACAAAACCCTTTTTGGATCATTGATTTTGGTTAAGAAACGAGTGAGTAATCGAAGTAAAACCATAGCGTAAAGTTCTTTCTTTTCGATTAAATTCTGTAATTTTCTGGGCTCTTTTGGTTCGAATTGATTGCATAATCTTGAAGAGCATGATCTCACGATTCCGTAGACACTAAAATTGCATCAAACAGAGTTCTGTGGTGAGAGAAATCGAAGAGAGAAGTTTGCAGGTTCATGGATCGCAAAAACCCGACCCGGTAATTGACCCGGCTAGAGGTCAGGGACGATGAATAGTGTCCCTGGCCCTCCGGATCGCGCCACGTGCCACGTGCAGGGGCGTCGGATTGCCCGAGCAGGACCATGCCACGTGTCATGAGCATCAACGTCCGATTTCTGCAGGTGCTCCAATCTGGTTAGCGCCACGTGTCTCCATTTGGGCCGTTGATGTGCGGACTGTAGCTTTCCGCCATTGCGCCACATTTTTCTTTCGGAGCCAACCGATTGCTGTTGGCTTTGGCGTTCCAGATTGTGCCACGTGTCGCCAGCAAGTCGTGCAGGCGCATGCGCGTACGGCGCGTGGGTGCGCATGGAAGATCTTTCTTTTGGCGCGTGTAAGCGCGTGGGGCCCACTCCTGGCCCCAAAAATTTCCAATTTTTTTTTGGAAAGTAATATTTTTTTAATTTCTGATTTATTGATATATTTTAATTAATTTTTTGAAGATCATAAAATATTTATTGTGATTTATTTTTATTTTAAATAATTGAAAATTATGTGATAATCGCCTTATTTTGTCTTGAAATTTTTTATGCATGTTTCTATTCATATTTGGGGTTTATATTCATGCATTATCTCAGATATTTTGCAGCATAAAATTTGAGCTTATTTTATCTCATAATTATTTGTATTTTGTATATTATGAAATATATTATGTAAATTTTTTTTAATGGTGCTGTTATTGACATTTATTTAACTCATTATCTGAGATGAATATTATGAGGAGATTTAAATTATGACAATACATATTTTGTAAATTATATTGTGCATTTTGTTCAAAGATTTTTTGGACATTATTATACTCCTATATTATGTTGCATAATATTTGATTTATGTCGTTCAAGTGAGAGAATATTTAATAATTTATTATTTTATGAACTTGCATAAATCAAAATTGGATTTTAGCATTTGTGAGTCCATAAAAATTGAATCCTTTAAATTTCTTGTTATATATCCAAGGACTCTATGACAATCAAGTTATATTATTGTTATTATGCTAAAATTATATTTTCTTATAAAGAGAAACTTATTGTGGGTGAAGTTTTAAGAAAGATAATATGTTTTATTTTTTTTGTAAATCTTTTTATGTTTTGCTTCACAACCTTTTTTTAATTCTTTTTGGGAGATATTTGGTTTTTTGGCTCACAAGTTTTCTCTTGGTATAAATTATTATGCTTAATTTATTGTATATCAATAAGTTATTGTTAACTATGTGAGTATATATTGACACAAATAAAATTTTGTTTTTCTCCCATTATGGTTGTGACAAAATCACCCAATATTTATAATTCTAATAATGTTAACAAATGTTGCATCGAGGAGATTCAAATTGTGATGAGCATTTCTCATAATTGAGTATAATTTTTTGAATAATTTTGTACTTTAATTACTCATGCATAATTTGATGTTCAATCTATACAATATTGGCCTATAAGCATCAAAAGGTTGAGAAATAAATTCATCATATCACCATTTTGATTGTCTATCAAAATTAGTGCTCGTAATAACTTGCACAAGTATATCACAAACTTCAGGTCGTGAGATCATAATGAGCACATATGTGACCATTTCATAGATGCATCTATCATAAGTATTTGAAAGGTCCATATAGTGGATTAATTAATCCACATATATCACATTGAATTTGTAACACCCTGATCTTTATTAAGTCCTAATTAAAGGAAGTTAAGGGTAATGGACTTTGATTAGAACTTAATGGGGTTTGAGTGTATATGTTTCTCCTAGTTTAAAGTATCAATGATATGTGTTTTTGTGAGTATTCATGTGTGTTTTGATGTTATATTAAGTTATTATGGATGTATGTGTATTGTTGTATGAGTTGAGACGCTTTAGAGGTGTGTTGGGGCATTTTTCAGGCCCAGTAATCGATTACAACTCCTTGGTAATCGATTACAGCCCAGTCGAGTTTCATCTTTGGGCATTTCAGAGGTCTGTAATCGATTATAGAACTATGTAATTGATTACGGTAATCGATTACGAATTCGATGTAATCGATTACCTTGTGCGCAGAATGTATTTTCGTATGTTTTAAGTGACGGGCGGGCCCCACGATGACTCTTAAACACTATTAGCTCAGCTAACACGAAAGTAAACCCTATTTTCCACCTCATTTGATCAGAAACACACTCTCTCATCATCCCAGAGCCTCCATCACTTTTCTCTCAAGAGCTCTCAAAGTCATAGTCACTCCACGCCAAGAAACACCCACAAATACTCACCAAATCCCAAAAATAATTATATATTCTTGATCCTCTCACCGAGCCGGACGTTTCTACCGATTGTTTTTCTCCGAAAAGGGTCATCGTTGTAGTCGGGCCGTTCGTGAAGCTAGGGTTTCGTCTAGAGCAAGAGTTGTCTTCAAAGGGTAGGGGTTAGGCATTCCAATTGTCATAAAATTTCATGTATGTTAATGAATTGATGAGATTTTGAATGTGTTCGTTGTTTTTCCCATTAGGGTTCATGAAAGGGTTAAATTATGAAATTGATTTTGAAAGAGAAAGGGGTTTTCACGAATTGAAATGTGTTTTAAACGTATTTTTATGTTTGATATTGTCATGGCAACGTTTTCTATCGGTTGGGACGATGTTAGGTTCATATTTTGGCCAATGGCTATTGAAAATCGTGTTTTGGAAACTCTAGAATCGTATTTTACGACTTCGTAATCGATTACACGACTTCGTAATCGATTACGATGTCTGAAATCTCAATTGCGAGAAAACGCTGCTCTCTGTTAATCGATTACAGAGCTGCGTAATCGATTACAGTAATCGATTAACAGTCCGTGTAATCGATTACAGTAATCGATTACCAGCCCGTGTAATCGATTACAGTAATCGATTACCAGCCCGTGTAATCGATTACAGTAATCGATTACCAGCCCGTGTAATCGATTACAGTAATCGATTACCAGCCCGTGTAATCGATTACAGTAATCGATTACCAGCCCGTGTAATCGATTACAGTAATCGATTACCAGCCCGTGTAATCGATTACGATAGTGCTGTTTGTACGAAAATGAGTTGTTTTGACCCTTTATGCACCCTAATGCGTTCTACGACATATGTAAATGATATATATGAGTTAATTATGTACTGTATGCAATAAATATGTTGTTTAATGAATGTTATGATGATTTGTGATGTCTATGTGAACTATATGACTTGATGCTATATGTTTATGCATGACTATGTGAATGAGTATGTATTATAAGTAGTCTTCGACATGTAATGGTTGTGGCTGAGGAAGGTGAGTTAAACCTTGACATGCAACTCCATTACTGAAGGAAGGTGAAAAAGTTAAAGTTCAACTTCCAATTACAACACATGTAGCCTTCGACATGTGGTAGTTGTTACTGAGGGAGGTGTAGCAACCTCGACATGCAACTCTATCACTGAAGGAAGGTGAGTACCCCCCTCTCCCCAATATAGTTTAGGATGAGCTCATACCTTGGGGTTGGTGATGTGGAGGAAAATGTTTCAGAGGGTGGGCAGGCCTAAAGAAAAGAGTGTGTAATCAAGTAAAGTAAAGTTAAGAGTTAAGTCTAGAATAAGAAAGTTATTGTGACACAGAGTAAATGTTGACTCAATTCCCTTGTATGACTAGATGATACGTAGAGCACACACAAGAGTTGTATAATTATATATGTTATGTACACATATGATATAAAATGAACAAGAGACACTTAGGTAAGTCGTTCCGGGAAAGATGATTTTAGAACTTATAATTGAAATTGAATGCATTCATGTTACACATATTTTATTAATAAACCCGGAGCAGCTCCCCTATTGAGTTACTTCCCAGTACTCACCCCACGTTTTTCCCCATTTTAGATGATGAGGTTCAGCAGGATACCAGAGCGGATGAGGAGCCCGCACAGTTTTAGTTTCTTGGAGCTTTTATTGTTATTAGACCCTTCTGTTTTCAGTTGCTACGCTATGGATTATATTTCTTTTGGATTTTAGCATTATAGTATTTCTTTCTCTGAGTCCGGACACATGTTAGCCGACATTTATATTTCAGTTTATGGATTTGTATTTGTGGAGTCTTATGAGTCTCAGTTTTAGACTCATGAGATAACACCTATTACTATTTACTTTCTTGATTGTATGTTTGGGGAGACTATGTTTGTTTATTTTCATTTATTTTATGAGGTATTATTCAGACAATATCGTGTGTTATATATTACCGTTATATTATACGAAATGCCCTTATGTTTATATTCCGCAAACGATTTCGAAAGATTCTCTCATGTATTTTCCACGTATAAGTATAAAAAAAAGAGTATAAGTATGATAACAGGAGGTAACCCTTATGAAATTGCCCTAAATGACTATAGCACTAAGGGCTATCTAGTGGGGTGTTACAGAATTCTTTCTGGGAATACAAGAGTTTCAAATTCAATCTTTGTTGGTGAAGGCCATATAATATATAAATATATATTTAATTGAGACCATGTAACAAAAAAACTCATTACATTAAAAATACTTCTGATTCTTCATTGAATGTCCATATGAGTTTTCAAAAAATCTTTAATCATATTCTTTTGATGATATCCCAACTGATCATGCCAAAAGGATAAAATCATTTAATTAGTAAACTTCTCGTTTACAACAAAAGAAAACTCATTACATTGAAAAAACTTATGGTTCTTCAATGAATGCCCATAAGAGTTTCTTTATCATACTTTCTCATTGAAGCATGAGTTATAATATAGAGATATTCATCATATTCTTCACTTGCTATCTCAATATAATACTTATTTACGAAATATATATTTTTTAGAATAAAAGAAATATATGCAAGACTTTGTAAATAGTAGTAATACATAAAATATATCATCCAAATAACAAAATATTCATTCTACTATAATTTTCAATAATTACATTGCTCTAAAGAATTATATTGACAAATTATAACTATTTGTGATTCTTCAAGAGACATAGTGTTAGCACTTCTGTAGTCTTAAATCATAAAACATAAAATATATCAAAATATGTCATCAAAATATTAATATATCATGTAATATAAATCTACCCAAAAAAATATATATCATGTAATATAAAAGAGATTGTCATGTTTAATCACTTTATTAATCATGACATGGTAGTAATATAAATAAATATATCCCAATTTTCAAAAATATCAATATCATATAATACAATTCCATGATATATTAATCAAGAATATTGATAAGATTATATTACGATCATATAAAATGATAAAGACATATCAAATAACTCACATGTGATAAGGTTATAATAAACTTAATAGAATCTATTGCACTCATGTAAGGAAAATATATGTCATATATTTATCATCTATATAACTTGTTTGCATTTTGCCCAAAGATCGACAAGATCTTTATAAATATAATCAATCGTGAAAATAAAGGAAAAATAAATAATTAATTAATTCATTGTTTCATTCTCTTCGAGAGGATATGAGTACTTAATTATAAATAATAAAGTATTAACTTTTAAAATTATTCTTAGGGACGTTTGGCGCATTACCGTGGAAGATTACCGGTAATCTAAATTACCTTACAGATAGATTACCTCTAATTAAATTACCGGTAATCCACGTTACCTTGTTTGGTATACACAAATAAGATTACCGGTAATCCACATTACCTTGTTTGGTATATTATTCACATTACAAAGTAATCTATATATATTACTATAATACCCTCTAAATAATTATAAAATGAATTAATCAAATATAATAATATTATATATATTATTAAAATACCTAAAATACACATAAAATGAATTAATCAAATATAATTATATTTCTAATTTAATATCAATATTTTTCAGTTTTGACATTTGTAACACCCCGACTTTTATTAAGTCCTAATTAAGTGAGATTAAGGGTAATTGACCTTGATTAGGATTTAATTCGGTTTGGATGGATAAGTTTCTTCTAGTCAAACCCTTATGTGTGACGTGATTTAAGTGTGTATATATGTGTTCATTCTATACTATGTGAATTACGTGTGTAAATTATATGTCATGATACTTATGTGTATTTATGTGAGTGTTCATTGTGTGTGGAAGAATACGTTGGATGCATATATGAGTTTTAATTAGTATTTAGATGATTCATATGGTTAGGAATGATGATATAAAATATTTATATGAGTTACATGATGTTATTAGATAATATTAATGTTATATATTATTATTTATTTTTTTATTTTATTTTATGTGCCTATGTGTGTATTTTAATTTATATTTAAATATTAGAAAAATTATATGAGCATTATAGTATTATTTGGGGGGATTTGGAGTGTTTTAGTAATTTAAGTGACGGTGGGCCCTACAATGACTCTTGACCTAGTCACTCCCTATATAAACACTAGTAACCCTCTCCAATTGAGAAAAACACTTTCCTCCTTCTTCTGAGCCGCTATAGCCATCTTTCTCTCAAGAGCTCCCTAAGCCATTGATACTCCAAACCACGAAACACCTATCAAACCTTACCCAATCCAGAAAATAAACTCATTCTTAATCCTCTCATCAAGCCGGACCTTTTTACCGATTCCGTTTCTCCGTTTAGAGTCTCCGGCATCACCGGACCGTTCGTGGGGCTAGAGAGAGAGGTTTCCAACGAGAGCAACGTCGGGAAAGGGTTTCTCTTTGCATATTTCGAAATTGTCTTCAAGAGGTAGGGGTTTAGGCATTCTATTTTCATGCATATTGATGATGATTTTATGAGATTAATGTGATGATCATTTTTCACATTAGGAATTTTTGTGCCTTATTATTATTATTATTATTATTATTATTATTATTATTATTATTATTATTATTATTATTATTATTATTATTATTATTATTATTATTACGTAGTTCTATGCAGCGCTTGGTTTTTGTTTTTATATATATGTGTGCGTATGGCTGCAGCGTTTGGTTTTTTTTTTGTTTTTATATATATGTATGCGTATGGCTGCAGCGCTTGGTTTCTTTGTCTATATATATATATATATATATATATATATATATATATATATATATATATATATATATGCGTATTGGCTGCGCTGGTTTGTGTTTTCTATATATATATATATAAAAAAAAAAAGACAGTTTATTTGTATATGTATATTACTATTACTTATTATTATTATTACATAAATTTATACCTATTAACATGTATATTAGTTAATAATAGGTAGATAACATGTAGAAATAATAATGATGATAATAATAATAATAATAAAAGAATAATACAGTAAGAACAACAACATGTATAATATATGATATGTAATGATAATAGTAATAGTAACAATAATAGTATAGAAGACAAGATTAGTGATGAATAAAATATAAGAGTTTACAAGATATTTAAGGGTAGAGTATAAAGTACAAGTAAAACTAGAATAAAGTATAAGTATGAAATAATAATAAAATAGATGAAATCATATGACATGAAAGGTATAGAAGCACTGAGAATAATATTTATAAGTAGTTGTATATCATGTTAATTTGATAAGGAGTTGTATTTATTTATTCTCCATGATGTCAGAGTAAGTAAGTGTATGAGCTATGTTTATTCCATGATGTTAAAGAGTATAAATTGACATGTTTTTACTCTTTTATGTACCCTAATGCGTTCTACGACTTGTATAAATGTTATATATGATTTATGCATGATTTATATATAATTATATGAGCTATAAAGTACGTTTATATGTATGTTTAATTGCTATGATGTATATATAATTATTGTATGAGATATATATGTTATATTGAGTATATGTATTGCTTTTATGATGCGTTAAATTGTTTATGTGAGTATATGATATATATTATGATGAAATGATCTGAATGAATTAACTCTGTCACTCGGTAAAAGTTAAAAGATGTTCTGAAAGATATTCTGGTACTCTGAAAGATCTCTGTTAACTCTGAAAGATTTCTGATAATTAAAAGACGTTCTGAAAGATCTCTGAAACTCTGAAAGATTAAAATACCATGTAGCCTTCAGCTTGTGATGAGTGTTGTAGGGAGGGGTGGCATCCTCGGCTGCAACTCCTTCACTTGAGGAAGGTGAACTGTACCCCCTCTTCCCCGTATGTTTTAGGATGAGCTCATGCCTAGGGGCCGGATTGTAGGAGTAAGGATGGGAAGGAGGCTTTGCCATGTCTGACAGATTTAAAGTAAAAGTTAATGATAAGATGCTCTGAAAGAAAGTTCTGATAAATGTTCTGTTATGTTATATTTTCCCTGATTGTGATAGAAGCACATAGTACACTACACATAGACCTTTAATTATGATATGTTATACGAATTAATAAAATGGACAAGATGCACTTAGGTAAGACGTTCCGGGGAAAGATTGATTTTCAACTTATATCCGAATTAAACTCATTCATGCTTCACTTATTTTATAATTAAACTCGGGGCGGCTTCCTCTACTGAGTCACTTCCCAGTGCTCACCCTATGTTTTTCCCACCTTTTAGAGGAGCAGACAGAGCAGGATGTCGGAGCACACGAGGAGCCCGTGCAGACTTAGTTTATAATGTAGTTCCTTAGATATCAGAGACATGTTTTATTTCCTTATCAGATGTTATGACTTTTATGCTTCTGCTACGTTTATTTATTTATTATTTTTTCTGAGTCTGGACCTTTGTTAGCCGGCAGCTATTTATTTACTCATATTTATGGTGGAATCTCATAGGTCACAGTTTTTGGCTTATGGGGTGAGACCTAGTATTTACTTCATGTTTGTTACTTGATGGGAGTTATTATATGATGAAGTATTTTAGTAGATGTTTGTATCGCTTATTATTATCGTTGTATTTATGCGCAAGGCCCTTATTTTCTATACCGCAAATGATTTTTGAAAATTTACTCCCGCCTATTTTCCGCGTATTATAGTTTAAATATAAAGATAAAACATGATAACAGGAGGTAACCCTTATGAAATGGCCTAAAATGACTTAAGCGTTAAGGGCTATCTAGTAGGGTGTTACAACATTAATATTAGTTTTTTAAAATAAAAATCCATTAAAATAATAGTATTAGTGTATAACCTGTGGGATGCTAAAAAATAACAGTATTTAGTGTATAATAGTATTAGTGTATCTATATATCTATCTAGCTATATGTGTGGCTATGTATGTGAAACTGTTCATTAACACGCATGGAGGAAGAAATAAGAGAGTTTGAAGTCAAAATATGAGGTAAGCAAGGAATGGTTTTTGAAGTTAGTTGTTCTTCCCCTACGGCCAAAACAAAATGCATCATATATCCTTTTCTTTCAAAATGGGTTCCAGAAACTAATCTTTGCGGTGCGACTGGAAGGCTGGGCACGGGAGGTGCTCCGGGAACGCTTGTTCGGCGGCGGCAGCAGGGCGGCGGCGCGGTGGTGGTCAAAGGGAAGGCGCAGGGACCAAGCAGTAGGATTAACTATGGGTGTTACGTGTTAGAAAATTATAAAATTAGGAATAGTAGTCTAATTTGTTAGAGGGGTATTCATGTAATAAAATAAATTAAAAGATTAACTGGGGGTGGTAATCCAGATTGCCACCTGATATAGGGGTAATCCACATTACCACTTTGGAGGTAGGTAATCCACATTACTAATATATTTGTCAAAACAAACGAATCAATCTAGATTACCAGGTAATTTAATTGCAAGATTACCGGTAATCTATCCACATTACCTCATAACAACGCCCCCTTAAAGTTACATTCACTTCAGGGAATGTAAAATATAAGAATCCTGACCAATTTATCATTTAAAAATACAATAATACACGTCTGGTGTAAAAACTAATATTCATTCACTTCAGAGAATAATAAGTTGACATATTCACCTTTTGGACTAATCACATTAATAGAGATAAACTCCTTTTGGAATGGAATAATTGTCACAAACTTCCAAGATCAAAATTGTTGTCGCTCACTTTTGGGAACGAGATTAATTGGGATTATTTGTCATTCTCTTATGAAAACCTGATTAATTTGGATCGTTTGTCGTTCACTTCTAGGAACGAGATCGGTTGTCGCTCACAGAAGAGAACAGTTGTCGCTTACTTTTGGAAGCGAGATCAATTGACGCTCACTTCTGGGAGCGAGTCCGATTTGCCGCTCACTTCTAGGAATGGTTGTCGCTCACCTCTAGGAGCGAGATCGGTTGTCGCTCACTTCTTGGAGCAAGTTCGATTTTCCGCTCACTTCTGGGAGCGAGTTCGATTGGGAATAATCGTAAGATTATTTATTTTTTTACATAAAGATGTAATTACGATTCTCTTATGGGAATGACAACATCTGAATCATATAAACATGAAAGGTTAAAAGAATAGATGAATACAAGAAAAAAAAAAATACCAATCTCTGGGTTGTTAGGCGAGATCAATATCTCTCACTTCAAACATTGTATCAATGATCCAACCGCACATATTGAAGAATAACATGTCTTGAACATGTTCACAAGTTTTGAGCCTAATACAGCGGTGAAAATTTCCAAAAATATAAATATGATGTAAGAGTTTTGTATTGGAGGTTGAAAAACTCTCTCATTCTTTGATCTCTCAATGATAGAGTAGTCGCGATGATAACATGTTGTAAAACTAATAACAATAACAAAGAGAATTAGAAGAGAAGAGAAGACAATGTTATTGATAGTCTCCAAGTGTGCTCTTCCATTAGGATTCATAGGGCTATTTATACCCAAAATAAGGAAGAGATAAGATCAAATCAAATCGTGACTAAATCTGTTAAGATATAGATATCCATAATATTTTTTATGTTAATTTTATTTTTAATTTTGTAAGTTAATTTTATTTTTAATTTATGTTAATTAAATATAACATAAAAAATAAAAAATAAATAAAATTTAATTGAAATTAAATATAACATAATTTAAAGTAACAGTAAAAGACAAATAGGTCCCTATTGATTTTTGTCGTGGACACATAAGTCCCTAACCAAAATAAATAGTAAAATTGTCCATAACCAATACAATTGTTAGACTCATAGGTCCCTCGGTTGTATTGGTTAGGGACCTATGAGTCAAACGGTGAAAGTAACCGAGGGACCTATAAGTCTAATATTTGTATTGGTTAGGGACAATTTTACTATTTATTTTTATTAGGGACTTATGTGTCCACGATAAAAATTGATAGGGACCAATTTGTCCTTTACTCTTAAAGTAAAAAGAAAATAAATCTAAAATTAAAAATATCTTAAAGTAAAAATTGTAAATAAAAAATAAAGTTAATAAGAATTTAAGAAAGATAATTTAACATATTTATGTTATATTTAATTTTATTCAAACTATTTTATATTTTTTTATTTATTTTAATTTTTAATTGTCATAATATATAAAAGTAAACTTATTCAAAATAAAATAATATAAAAAACTTATTAAATAAAAAAATAAAATATAATATGAAACAAAATAAAATTATAAAAAATACAAAAATAAAAGATAAATAAAATATAAATAAAATTAAATAATACTATTATTTTTTCTTTTGATTATAAATACCATATAATTAAAATATTTTAATATTTTCTTTTTTTTTCTTTTATCTTTAATCACACTTCTAAAATGTGGCTAAGTGACAAAAAATAGTGTTAGAGACCTAATTAAAAATTATTTTAAAATGTAGGGATTCAATTACAAATTTTTAAAATATAGTGGACTAATTTAAAAAATTGATGAAACTATAGGATCTCCGAAGTAATTAAACCAAAAAACAATACCAACTATAATTTACTTTAGTGAGCTTTCGTTATTTAATATTTTACGAATTAAATAATTATAATATTCATTTGATATTAATTAATATAATTATTTTAATCAATCATAAAAAAATAATTGTTTTAGTTAGCATAAATTTACTTTGATTAAAAGTTAAAATAATCTCTTTAAATTAAATAAGGATAAAATTATCATTGAAATTAATATCTTTATCTTTCCTTTCATTTTTCCACACAAACAAATAAAAAAAAATAATATTTCTTCTATTTTCTTTCCTCTCATCTTTCATTCAATCAAAAATATTTAAAAAAAAAATTAAAACTTCCTAAACTTTCTCCATCTCAATTTCTTTTCACTCATTTTCATTACTTCGCCAAACATACCCTGCCTAAATAAATTTCCTGTTTTGTACAGACCAAAAGGGATAAGAATAAAATTTACGGTGAATATCCTATTTAGTCACTCATCATTAATTTTGAGGATAATTAAGTCTTTTATAATTTGAAAGTGATAAAATAATTCTTCAAAATTAATTTTATATATGACACTTTAAGTGACAATTTAGTCACTCTATTAAGTTTATGTTAACTGACTTACAAACAAGACATAACTTAGGTAATATGTCATACATATCACTTCAACTCAATTAACAAAAACTTAATGAAAAGACCAAATTTTCATTTAATGTGTCCTATAAAATTAATCTTAAAAAATTATTTTATCATTTTTAAATTTTGAGGGACTAAATTATCTAAAATTTACTCTAAAATTTAAAAAGGCATGAGAATTGGCTGACTCATTCTTGACCAATCAAACATCGAACTTAGCATCGTCCTCATCATCAAGAATCATAAATAAAACCAAGAAAATAACTGTCCAAATTTATTCTGACACAAGAAGATCCTGAATCCTATATATATATATCCAACAAAACAAGTGGAAGAGCCACTTCAGTTTTCTTTTCATTTATCATCATCTTGATTCTTCTATAGTTAAAAACGTTTAAGACAGGAGTAGCTTTGCAACAGCCATGGGAACATCCTCAGACTACGGAGCATTCATGGACAGATTTATTTTACCACCAAGCTCTTCGCCACACGGTGACCTTCCTCTTAGTTCACTTACCTTTGCAGTCAAAGACATGTAAGCTTTAATTTGCCACCTTTAATTTCTTTACACTACAATACGGTAAAAGGTTCATTTTTTATCCTTCAACATGTATGCGTCCTTAACTTTGGTTCATCAAGTCAAGAAAATATCAATTTAGCTCCAGAAAGCAGGAATTGTAATAAGTGATTCAAATGAATATTATGGTAATGCTCATAGAGACTAACTTAAATCATTAAAAGGACTAATTTGTATCACTTTTTTTGTAACTCAAGGACTAAATTGATACTTTTAATTCCAAAAACTAAAGTGATGCACGTACAATTCTATGGATCAAAATGAACTTTTACCCCACAAGAGTTAGTAGTATCAGTGTGAACTCTTGTATAGTTCAATTGCGGGTTTCTAATCAATTCATTTTGGAAGTTGAAGGAATTGTTGCGTGGTTGTGTTGTATTATTGAACAGATTTGATGTGGAAGGGTATGTGGCTGGGTTTGGGAATCCGGATTGGGTAAGGACTCATCCAGTGGCTACATCTACTGCTCCAACCGTTTTGGCTCTCCTAAGAGCAGGTGCCACTTGTGTTGGCAAAACTGTTATGGATGAAATGGCTTACAGGTTGGTTTGGCTTTTCTTTATTGGAATTTTTGCACTCATTTTGAAGAAAAAACTATTGATCGGATTAATATATAGTCCCTATCCCTAAGCACTATTTTTTATATGTACTATGTTGTATGGATATTGGTACAAGTATCTAGTACCACACATAGGAAGATACAGTAAAATTCAAGTTCAAAACATGTAAACTATAAGTATTTAATTTTCATCCACTGACAGTGTATAACTTTTTTATATAGTCATCCAATCATGTACTGTCACATCAGTCATGATTGTGTTTTTTCTCTCCCACTACCTGAGAAGTCATACAAACAAAGTGATTTGATTGGTTGATGGTGTAAAATACATTTACACTATCAGTCCATCAAAATTAAACTCAAACTATAATTAGGAGTATTCGATAAGATATGTATTGGATACGAATATGCAACAATTTTGAAGCATTCATGCATAATAGTTTATGTAGGATGAGAATCTATCACCATTGTCATAAGCTTGTATATTGTTATAAAGAATTCAAAGAACTACCCATATAAGTAAAAGAATGCATGCTGCTTTTTGTCATTTATAATTCAACATATTAGTAAAAGGGTCATTGCTGCTGCCTCTCGTTCTCATTATATTTTTAGTGGAATAAGTGATAAATGTGTAGTTCTAAATGGTACAAAATAACATCATCATCTTGCGCAGGGAGATTCTAAGCCTCATTGCTATTATTCATTGTTCAACACATTAGTTTTATGGGTTGAGTTGTGTTATTCAAACGCCTAAAAGTTGTGTCTAATTGAGACTTCCGCTTTATAACTACTTGATGTGATGATGGTCCCACTAACTCCATCCATCTATCACTTCTAACGGTAAAAAAGTGAATGTCTCAATTAGACACATTTTTTTTTGTTTGTATTTGAGTAACATTTTTGTTTATGGGTTATTAACACACTATCTTCCAATTTTTGCCACTCTAGCTGATATGTTGAGTAGTGAATTGTACAAGATACCATCATCTTCTTGTGTTGGGAGAATCTAAGAGTTTATCATTGTTAGTTAAATACTGTTAGTTGGAACCAAACTATGTATCTTTCTCAAAAATTATACTTATTAAATAGATTAAACGTAACAAATGATAGAATATAAAATCATTAATGGGCCTCAATCTAACAGCTTAAGCTTTTAGGTGAGATGGTTCCTTGACATGGTATCAGAGCCTTCTGACCAAGAGGTCAGGAGTTCAAACCCCAATCCTGATAAAAAATCAAAATAATTAAAAATTAAGCACAAGATTAGATGGGTCGTGCATGCTCAAGAGAGGCATTCACATGAGGGGACGTGATAGAATATAAAACCATTAATGGGCATCAACCTATCAGTCAGGCATGTGCTTAGGCTAAACACTGATTGGATCATATATGGCTGAGTACTCTGCTTGTTTTTTCAGTATAAATGGAGAGAACATACATTATGGCACACCAAGAAACCCTTGTGCAGCAGATCGGGTTCCAGGAGGATCTTCGAGTGGCTCTGCTGTTGCTGTTGGAGCAATGCTGGTTGATTTCTCCCTTGGTGAGCAATTCATCCATTCCATGACCACTTTGTTAATTGTTTGAAGCTTGAAGTGCTGTTTTATCTCCTTGGTTTGTATGGTAGGAACTGACACAGGAGGAAGTGTAAGAGTTCCAGCATCATACTGTGGGATTTTCGGTTTTCGTCCTTCTCATGGTGCTATCACTGAATCAGGAGTTATTCCTATGGCACAAAGCTTTGATACTGTTGGTAAGTGTTTCAGCCTTAAAATGTAGTATAGGATTGTGTGTTGCAACATGCAAGATCCAGGTTTGTAAGCTTGTGAGGAGTAGTGTGAGATGTGTATTTTCTGTTATGGAACCTCAGACTCAGTTGTATGGTGAGAACCAAAGTGCTCAGCCCAAGTGCTCGTCAAGGGAAAAACAGACCCTTCCTACCCCCTTGACCCCTTTCCTCTGCCCTCACCCTATTCTCGGCTAATCCAATTGCTGCCCCCTTCCCTTGAGTGCTCTCAAGTCTATATATTCAACTTAGATTTTTGGAATTTGACTAATGATATCTTTCACAGGTTTTGTGGGGCTCTAGGTCTGCAACTATTGCTTGCTCTAGCGGGTAACCTATTGTGACACTCTTCCTATGTGCCCTGGTTTGCTTAGAACTGGACTTCATGGTTCATTACCAATTTTACCACTCCTGGACCCTAGTTGCTCACCTTTTCCGCCTCCCTCTCACACACTCTTACACTCAAGCTCTCTTGGGCTGTGGGTTTTGGGTCACACATGATGAGCATTTGGGCCGCCCGACAGAGGGGTAAAGACACCTTGTAAAGCCTACCATACCACATAGACATATAGTTCCCAAGCATTAGGACATTGAGCTTTGATTGGGAGTGGACCTTTTTCCCTCAGGCCTTCCTCAAAGTATCTTGGCCCAATTTCTTATTACTATGCCTTATGGGCTCAGCCCATTTAATTCCTTCATATGATAATAAAAATATGATGTCCAAACAGTAAGAATCTCAATTTTTGGGATCAGATATTCAGTGATTCTTTTTTAAATCTAATCCTTTGAGGAGTTTATGCATTCTCATCTATGGTTCTGACGTGATTGCATTGCATGTTCTAGTTCAAAATCAAATGATACATATATTAAGAACACGAATTATTATGTTGAAAGTATAGAATCACAATGTATTGAGATCTTCTCTGATTATGTTCTTCTCAACTTCCCATCAGGATGGTTTGCTAGGGATCCTAAGACCTTGACCACAGTTGGACGTGTACTTCTACAGTTACCGGAGTTAGCACCTGTTAGACCTACTCGTGTGATCATTGCTGAAGACTGTTTTCAGCTTTCAAGCATTCCATATGATCTAGTTACAAAAGTTGTCATTAAAGCAGTAGAGAAGCTATATGGAGGTGAGAAATTGATCATATAAAACTTTTGGTGTAGCTATTCGTTGTTAATAAATAAGACCCCAACGACAAACAATGTCAATGTGTTCCCGAGAGATTAGTCTCTCACTTATCAAGCGAGAGGTACTCTTGGAAACCAATTAACCTAAAGTAATAGGAAAAATTTTGGTGGCATAGTGAAAAATCAGTCAAAATAGCTAATAAATTATGCATGTCATATAATATGTAATATGCTCAGGGTATATTAAATATCACCAATGCTTGGGGAACAACATTTTTTCCAAAACAGCCAACAAAACTCATTTAACATTTTATGGCCCAAATAACATCTTAATCATGAGTATATTTTTAATAGGCTGAGTGATTGTGGCCCAAATTCCTATTTGTTGGCTGTTTTGACTGCTTTTTTATTTTACCTCCAGTAATGTTCATTAAATATTAAATATTATGTGCACACCATATAATACATATTGTGCACAACATATATCAGATATTATAACATCATGTTTCTTTAATTTATCGCATGTGATACATGTTGTGCATAACATATTAACTGTTTTAACTGTTTTTTTATTATACATGTAGCAACGCTTAAAGTAATAATATAAAAGGATTTCAAAATTTCTTTCTCATATGTTTTGGGTAAATTATATTGACTTCTTTTCATATTGAGAGCCAACGTGAATTTTATCAAATTTCAAGGAAGATCGGTCAATGATGTATGTATACTTTACAAATATGCATCTGACTTCATCCCGGGAATGATGTTTCGTTTCTTGATGAAACAATTTGATCTTGTTGAGTGTGAATTTTATTCTTGTATTTCACCTTTGGCAGGTGATTTATTAAAGCATGAAATCCTTGGTGACTATGTGAAAGCCAATGTTCCAAGCTTGAACCATTTCATGACTAAGGAGAACACAGACCAAGTATACAACATTCCATCACTAGCAGCACTTTCAAGTGCCATGAGGTTGCTTCAGAGGTGTAGTAGCATCATCATTCAATCATTTGCTTCACCTTTCTATTGTTTTGGATGCTTTTTATTGAATTCTGATCACTTTTTGAAACGTAGGTATGAGTTTAAGAAGAATCATGGTGAGTGGGTTAGTGCAGTGAAACCAAATTTAGGTCCTGGATTATCAGAACGTATATTAGATGCCATCAGGACAACAGGGGAGAACACTGAAATCTGTCATTCCATAAAAAAGGAACTGCGTGATGCTCTTACTTCTCTTCTTGGGGTATTCTCTGATCTTTTCTCACACACTAATTGGGGCAAGTTTGTGGCCAAAACAATATCTTTTTAATATCATTTGAATCGATTTTTAATATATTTCATGATAATTACATATTACATATCATGTTTAGTTATATTTTAATTTTGGATTTAATTTTCATCAACTGACAGTGTAAAACTTTTTTATCCAATCATGTATTAACATGTCAGCTATGATTGTGTTTTTCTCTCTTCCACTACCTGAAAAGTCATACAAATAGAGTGTTTTGATTGGACGACAATGTATCAGTGCATCAATATTAAACTCTTTAATTTTTTACGTGCACTTTTGGGTAATTTGAAGCAAGAGAAACCAATTATTTATTTCTAACAAGTGTCCATCATGTATTGAAAAATGAGATTATTAAGTTTTTAGAGTTTAATTTTGATGAACCGATCAATGTAAAGATATTTTACATTGTCATTCAATCAAAAGATTCTGTTTGTATGATTTTTTAGGTAATGGAGGAGAGAAAACATAATCATAATTGATACAGTAGCATATGATATGATGACTGTGTAAAAAAATTATATAATGTAGTGAATGAAAATTAAATCCAAATTTTTATCCCATAACACTGCGAAAAAGTTCAAGAACCATTACATTTTTATTCTTTTATTTTTTAAGGCACTACTTAGAACAACCCTTATCTATTTTTTATGAGTTCAATTTTCTTTTCCTGTCAGTGTGACAATTTGTGCATGCCAATTTCAGGATTTTGGTGTTCTCATGATCCCCACGGTACCAGGGCCTCCACCCAAATTACAAACAAATGCACCTGATTTAGAATTTTATCGTGCAAGGGCTTTTAGTCTGCTATCCATTGCTGGGGTATCTGGATTTTGCCAGGTTCTCTTTCTCTCAGTTTGTGTTTAAAAAACAGTTTCCACTTTTTCAACTAATTTCCTATTATTTAGAATTTTGTGAAGAAAACACAATTTTCAACATCTCATTAGTGTTGGAAACCAATAATGTTTGTCGTACAATAGAAATACGTCAAACGAGTATTCAACGTGTGCTATATATAAGATGTAATGTGTGTTATACGTACGTGTGCTATACATATAGCACACATTTTGTCTTATGTATAGCACACGTTGGATGCTCGTTGGAAGTATTTCTGTTGTACGACAAACATTATTGGTTGGAAACTGTCTTCTGAAGTCACACAGTCACACACCCGTATCACTCCTACATTTTAATTAGGTCAATTAAATTTCTTAATGTTACTAAAGTTTTTATTTATTTTTCTCCTAATTGCTATGCAGGTAAGCATACCCCTAGGGATGTATAATAACCTTCCTATATCAATTTCTTTGGTGGCCAGACACGGTACAGATGGATTCTTGCTTCACCTTGTCGAGAATCTCTATGACAGAATTAAAGAAGATGAAGCATCCTGTCAAAAACCATAAGTTAAATTTAGTTGGACAACAAGTATGTCAATGTAAGTTACATAGCCTAAACATATCAGGCCAAAAAACTATATTATGGAAAGTCATAGATGTATAAATTTTATGGTTTCTGTTTCTTTATGTCTAGCCTTAGACATTTGCCATTGTTTGTGTGCTTCAAACTATTTCTAGCTCAGATCATGTTATTCTGTGATGCAAGTTAAAGGATTTTTATTAATCACATATATATGATCAACTATGTTGCATAGATACGGGAATGGTATCCGTACCCGGTACGAATACGGGTACGCGGTACAATTTTGTAAAAAATGGAGTACGGATACGGCAGTAAAAAAAAAATATGATTAAAAGAAAATTAGTTAAAATTAAAATCATCAAACATTATATTGTTCTAAATAAGAAAAACAAATAAGGAAAACGATCATCAAACGTCATATTGTTCTAAATAAGGACATAATCAAAATCTGACAGTTTCACTCTCAACATTTCCTTCTTCATCTGACCGTCGCCGGAGATGAAGGGTTGTTGCTGGAGAGGAAGGCTGAAGGCTAGAGGTTGCAGCTTTATCAAATATAAATGGTATTAGGATATGTTAAGTGTGTATTAGATTTATAATTAGAGTATGAGCAGTGGTATTAATTTTAAAAAATAAGAGTAAATACCCAATTCTGTCCCTAAACCTTTTTAGAGGACCCACATTCGTCCCTGGAAAAATTTTATAAGTCTCACAGTCCCTAAACTTGCATTCCGATAGACAGATCAGTCCCTCCGTGAACTCTTCCGTTAATGACTAATGGAGGGATCCTACGTGGACAGTTAAACTTGCCATGTTGCTATTATTCTCCACGTCATCAATAGAGAATTAAGAAGGGGCAAATCAGTCACTATCCTCAAGCACAAAACACCACCATTTTGTTCTTCTTCCCCAATATCTCCTATTGTCCCCTTGTTTGAAAATCTAATCTCAAAAACCTAATCTCAAATCTCTCACTACGATTTAGTGCTTTCAACCCAACATTATGTGATGATAATGTCATTTCAAAAACCTAATCTCAAATCTTCTATTGTCATCTTGTAAGTTTTTTGTTTTGATATATATGATGTTTGACTGTGATATAAGAGGTATTGTTGCAAGTGCTAGTGATTTACAAAATAAAAGTGCTCACAACAATGAGTGCTTAGAGAAGAGGTTGAGTGATATGAAAAACAAGCTGCAAATCTGAAGATGAAAATGTTATTTTGGCCTAAAGTGTTTTGGTTGGACAACATTAATGGTTGCCTCAACATTTGATAGTGGGAGGTTATGCATCATAAGACCCACAAACCAATCCCTATATTATTTAAAAAGGAATAGATCAGTCCCTGGAATTTATTAAAATGAGACATATCAGTCCCTACACGAATCCATCCAAGGACAAAATGATCTTATAAAAAAAACCTGCATTTGCTAAACAGAATCAACTGGACAATAATAACATACGACTAAGTCCTACATGTCCATATGCCCATATTAGAAACTAAACAATTTCAAATATTTTGTAACAAAATTAAACACACATTAACATCTAAATATAGCTAGAGCAAAATAAAAAATCAAAACAATATGTGCCAAACCATAATACAATCATCAAAATATGACCAAATCAGAATAAACACAAGGATTACATGTGCTTATGGTACTCATTGAGAGACTTGCACCTCCTCTTGAATGTTAGTAGACTCCTTTTGTTTACTTTTACACTTTTCACTTGCAGGTTTTTCTTTTGACTTTCCTTTGTTGGAGGAGAGAGTAAAGACCACAAAGATGACTTGAGTGATGATGAGGGAGGATTGATGAGTTTGGAAAGAAGGAGAAGTGTGTAAGTCTGGTTTGATTATAAATGAAGAGCTTCACCTAGGACAAAATTAGGAACTCATGCAGGATGAAGAAGAAGTCAAAGACACGTTCCCATAGGAGCCTAAAACGGTGGCGTTTCGTACTTGAGGATAGGGACTGATTTGTCCCTTCTTAATTATCTACTGATGACATTGAAATTAACAGCAACGTGAAAAGTTTAACTGTCCATGTAGGATCCTCCGTTAGTCATTAACGGAGAGAGTTCACGGAGGGACTGATGTGTCCAACGGAATGCAAGTTCAGGGACTGTGGGACTAATTAAATTTTTTCAAGGACGAATGTGGGTCCTCTAAAAAAGTTCAGGGACGAATTTGGGTATTTACTCAAAAAATAAATAAATAAAAATTAAAACAGTCCAATTTTAAAAAAAAAAATGTACCCATTTCCGTACTCACTTCGTACCCACTCCGTACCTAAAAGTACCTTTTTTTTTCCAAAAAAAATACGTCCGGGTACGTACCCATGCGTATCCATCGAGTACCCATCGCGTACCCGTACCGAGTGCATACCCGGTACGAGTATTTTTGGAAAAGCAGCGTACCCGTGCTTCAGAGATGATCAATCAGGTAAAATATTCGACTATGCTCTGACTGCCACCTTCACCATTCCGTCACTCAACAAAATCAACACCCCGTCTTTCTACCACTTCCTTACAAAGTTTCCAACATAAGTGCAATAAAACATTTTAAGACCCTTTTCCTCCTTGATTTTGCAGTTAGTATTATTATTGAATTAAAACTTGGATAGATGCTAGGACCTCTTATAGGATGCCAATCAAGGCAAGGTTAATAATCTCACTATGGTGAGATTAGCTAATTAAACCACCTTGATTGGCAAAGTCAAAGATATTTACTATACCCTTATTCATAATAAAGAGTTTAGAGGAAATTAGCACAAATTTATATAAAGCAAAAAAACTTCAATTTAACTTGTAAAGCATAGGGGTATGTACATAGAGTTATTTATGCTAGTGCTAAGGGGAATGACTTCAAAAACTAAGCAATGTGGAACTTCTAAGGAAGAAGTTTTGTAACACCCCGGTCTTTATTAAGTCCTAATTAAAGGAAATTAAGGGTAATGGACTTTAATTGGAACTTAATTGGATTTGAGTGAACATAGTTTCCCCTAGATTAAAGTACCCATGTTATGTGTTTTGATGCTATTATAAGTTGCTATGTATGTATGTATGTATGTTGTTGTATGAGTTGAGACGCTTTAGAGGTGTTTTGGGGCATTTTTCAGGCCCAGTAATCGATTACAACTCCTTGGTAATCGATTACAGCAAGTCGAGTTTTCATCTTTGGGTTTTTCAGAGGTCTGTAATCGATTACAGGACCCTGTAATCGATTACGATAATTGATTATGAGTTCGATGTAATCGATTACCACGTGCGTAGAGTGCGTTTTTATACGTTTTGAGTGTCGGACGGGTCCCACGGTGACTCTTAAACCCTATTAGCTCAGCCTATACGAAAGCAAGCTCTATTTTCCACCTCATTTGATCAGAAGCACTCTCTCTCATCATCCCAGAGCCTTCATTGCTTCTCTCTCAAAAACTCTCAAAGCCATAGCCACTCCACGTCAAGAAACACCCACAAATACTCACCCAATCCCAAAAATAATTATATATTCTTGATCCTCTCACCGAGCCGGACGTTTCTACCGATTATTTTTCTCCGGAAAGGGTCATCGTTGGAGTCAGGTCGTTCGTGAAGCTATGGTTTCGTCTAGAACAAGGATTATCTTCAAGAGGTAGGGGTTAGGCATTCTAAACGTTATGTAATTGCATGTATGTTGATAAATTGATGAAGTTTTGAATGTTGTTCGTTGTTTTTCCCATTAGGGTTCATGAAAGGGTTGATTTATGAAATTTGTTTTGAAAAAGAAAGGGGTTTTACGAATTGAGAAGTGTTTTAAATGTATTTTTATGTTTGATAATGGTATGACAATGTTTTCTATCGATTGGGACGATGTTAGATTCATATTTTGGCCAATGACTATTGAAAATCGTGTTTTTGGAACTCTAGAATCGTATTTCACGACTTCGTAATCGATTACACAGGTTCGTAATCGATTACGATGTCTGAATTTCCATTCGTGAGAAGACGCTGCTCTCTGGTAATCGACTAAAGAGCTGCGTAATAGATTACAGTAATCAATTACTAGCCCGTGTAATCGATTACAACAGTGCTGTTAGTGCGAAAATGAATTGTTTTGACCATTTATGCACCCTAATGCGTTCTACAACTAGTATGGATGATATGTATGAGTTAATTATGATTTGTATGCAAGTTTAAATGCTGATTGGATGATGATGTGTTGATATGTTATGTTTACATGAGATAAATGATGATAATATATGTTTATGTGAATTATGTGATGCATGTATATGTTATGTGTTGTGAGCTGAGACGTCACTGGGTGGCACATATATGTGGTTAAGACGTCACCGGGTGGCGCGTAGTTAATAAAGACGTCACTGGGTGGCGCAAAGATACATAGTAGCCTTCGGCTTGTGATTGAGAGGCTGTAGAAGGGGGTTGGCATCCTCGGCGCTACAGGTCCTTCACTTGCAGTTGGTGAATATCCCCCTTTTCCCCATTTCGTTAGGATGAGCTCATGCCTAGGGGTCGGTGCAGCGGAGGTTTACAGAGGAGGGTGGATAGGCCATAAGACATAATAAGAGATAGAATGTTATGAGATTGCAATACAGTAAAGTTTAAGGAAACGTAGCAAGATATTTAATTAAGTTTTCCCTATATGACTAGATGGCACGTAGAGCACACACACGAAAGATATACTTATGTATAATGTATGTATGATGTAAAATGAACAAGAGGCACTTAGGTAAGTCGTTCCGGGAAAGATGGTTTTTGAACTTATAACTGAAATTGAATTCATTCATGCTACACCTATTTTATTAATAAACCCGGAGCGGCTCCCCTACTAAGTTACTTCCCAGTACTCACCCCACGTTTTTCCCCCATTTTAGATGATAAGATTCAGCAGGACACAGGAGCGGATGAGGAGCCCACACATCTTTAGTTTCATGCAGTTTATTTATTTCTAGACTTATCAGTTTCCGTTATTACGTTATGGATTGTGTTTATTTCGGATGTTAGCATTTATTTGTATTTACTCTTAGTCCGGACATATGTTAGCCGACATTTACTTTTCAGTTATGGTTTTGTATTCGTAGAGTCTTATGGGTCTCAGCATTAGGCTCATGAGATAACACCTACTACTACTATTTGCTTTCTTGATTGTATATTTGGGGAGACTATGTTTGTTTACTTTCATTTATTTTATGAGGTATTATTCAGACCATATCGTATGTTACATATTAACGTCATATTATGCGCAGTGCCCTTATGTTTATATTCCGCAAACGATTTTCGAAAAATTCTCCCATGTATTTTTCGCGTATACGTATTTCAAAAACAAGTATAAGTATGATAACATGAGGTAACCCTTATGAAATGGCCCTAAATGACTATAGCACTAAGGGCTATCTAGTAGGGTGTTACAAGTTTTATAACCTAACCATTGTGGAACTTTATTATAAATGTTTAACACACTTAATTCATTACTACTTATAATCTTCTGCATCATTCTCCTTAGGTTGGAAGAGCAACAATGTTAATATCAGACGAATCTTCATCTTCGTCATAATAAGGTGATAGATCAACTTTGAAAGTGGCCAACACGTCACAGTCTCCCGGAAGCTTGACTTTAAATGCATTTTTATTTATACACTCCAAGACTTTGAACGGTCCATAAGCTCGAGGGTATAGCCTGGTACGAGACTTTGGGAATCATTCCTTGCGCAAGTGAACCCACACCAAATCTCAATCCTTCTTGTAGGCCTCTGATGTTTGTTGGCTTTGTTGCTGATAACGAGCAGTCTAGTGAATTATCTTTTGACGGACTTCCTCGTGAAGCTCCTTGATCTTCTTAGCTTGTTCTTTTGCATCTACACTGTACTATGGAGTAATAGGTAATGGCGGAAGGTCAAAGGGACTAAGAAGACGCTTTCCATATACATCATCGAATGTACATTTTCCAATCGTTTGACTAGAAAAATTGTTGCAGGAAAATTTGACTTTTGAAAGCACAAGATCCCATTGGCGAATATGCTTCATGATGAAGCTTCACAGTAGATTTCCTAAGCTTTTATTAACTACCTCCTTTTGACCATCTGTTTGGGGATGACTGATAGAACTAAATTGAAGGCGTGTACCCATTTTTCTCCACAAAGTCTGCCAAAAGTGACTCATGAACTTGACATCTCGACTTGAGAGGATGGGTTATGGAATACCATGGAGACATACAATCTCCTTGAAGTATGCATCATCGATCTTGTGGCAAGGCATAAAATGAGTCATTTTTGAGAATATGTTAACAACCACCACTACAATGTCCTTTTGTCTTTTGGTCCTTGGTAATCCCATGATAAAATCCATGCTGACGTCCTCCCAAAGAGCCTTGAGTAGGTAAAGGTTTATACAACCCAATGTTTTGATTATCACTTTTAGCAACATGACATATTCAACACCTTTTAAATTGTTAGATGACATCTCACTCGAATTTTTGCCAATAAAATTTCTCTTTTTTGAGGGCTAGTGTTTTGTCTCTCCCAAATGACCAGCTAACCCTCTAAACCTACCAGATGATAGATTTTCATAGAGCACATTAAGGAATGCATAGTTGATTACCTTTGAAAAGATAATAATCCAACTAAATTTAGTAGCCAATGAGAAATTCCCCAATGCGTGTTCTACCTCATGAATCACTATTTTTAGCATTTTATTCAAATTAATTCAATTTTCAATTCTTGCATACAAAACCCCTATTTTGTGACAACCTTCATACAACTAGTCTTGAGTATTGCTCTCTTAGCCATTCCTTGTGAGAGACGACCCTGGTTTCCACTACACTATATTAGGGAACTTAGTTTTAAAAACAATAAATTTGTGGGAGTTGGGACGCTCACCATCAGACGGTATTGAAAATACATGGCTATTTTATCATTTTTTTCGGGAAAACCGCCTAAAACCCGTCAAAAATAGTGCGCGGGATTAGGCGCCAATTCTGTCGCCAAATATATCAAACGAATTTTGGACGAGCGGTATGGAAAATACCTAAAACTATCGGAACGCTGTCTGAAATATATGTATATTTCAGACGGCTTTGGGTGGAATAAGAGTGACGTTTGGGGCGGTTAGGGTTGAGGGTTAGGGTTCCCTAAACCGCCGAAACACCGACTGAAATATATGTGTATTGGGACTCTCTAAAGTTTAAGGCTAAGTCAGAGAAGGCAAAGGCTAGCAGAGCATCATTGAGTGGGGGCTCTCTTCACTGCGGTGGCTCCAACACAGTGGAGTCCACTAGGAAACGTTTGGTACGTAAAGATTCCATTTATTTGTTATAAAAATTTATTATTGAATTATCATTATGTTGGTTGAATGACTTAACTGCTTTTTCAACTGTCTTATTTTACAGGAACAAAAACTGAAGAGGCCTCCCATGTAAGAAGAGCTTTTCAAGGAGACTCACACAAGAACGAGGGACAAGATAGTCTGGGTGGATGAGCGGTCAAGAAATACTTACGTAAGTGATCTTATGTACTTTCTTATAAAGTGTTCAATTTTGAAAAAGCAACTTGCATCTACGTGTGTTTATGTACAAATATTTTGTTTTTTACTTTCTCAATTGATTTGGTAGAGAATTACATAAGTTATCATTGAATGTTTTCATATGTTAATTATGATTATTGTATTCTTTTGGTCGTAGGAGGAGTTCACGTGCCGCATGGAGGATGCTCATACCCAGCAGACACGGGTCAAAGAGGCCAGTGAGTCCGTCCCACCCATTGATGAGCAAGTGGTGTGGGACAAGACTATTAGCGGACCTTACAAGGGTCGCATATACGACCGAGGTTCGTTTAAGGGTAGGAAACCCTCTTCCGGTTCTGGCATGGGAGGATCTGGGGGTTCATTCGATAGTGATGATGAGCTCTGTAAAAGGGTCTTCCAAATCAATTTGGAGCTGCAGATCGAGGTGCATGAGCTACAAAAGAAGATTGAGGAGGATCAAGCCCAACGACAATTAAAGATGACTGACGAGATTAACAAGGTCTTTAGTGAGAGGATGTCAGCATTCTTCTAGATGTATTCGACTGGAGTATCATCTGCAGCTCCTCCTTAGTGGCAACATCCATATCCTCCTTATCCATCAACTCATTTCTAGTTGCCGCATATGTGTCTGCCATATCCTCCTCCTCCTTTTTACCCAGCTGCTAAGCCTCCTACTCAGCCTCTTACTCGTATGCGCCAGGATGGTGATGATGATGATGGAGATGAAGATGACAATGCCTATCATTGATTGTTGTTTTTTCAGTTATTATATTTCAGACATCAATACATTTTACTTATTTATGTGTATTATAGTCTACTAGTTATGATACATTTGGAAACCAATTTAAATGTATTTCTTACACTTTATTAATAATATGTGTTTAATTGTTATTAATACATTCTTCATATTTCTTTAATTAGGATTGATATATAATTATCATTATTATTTTTTTCAAAAATAAAAAAAATTAAATTACCAAAAATATTTTTATAATATATTACCAACGGATATAATCTATCAGTAACTGCAGACAATAAATATTCAAAAATAATTTAAAAAATCATACTGACGATTGCATCCGTCGATGGATATCACCGGATGCATATCGATGAATGTGTCCATCGGTAGGTTTACCGACAATTAAACTCCTAATATATGTCGGTAATTTAGTTCCGACCACATGAAAACTGGGGGACGACGTCTGTCGATAGGTCCGTCGGGAGAGCATGTTACCAACGGATGCTTAGCACCATCCGCCAGTAACATCTATCGGTAATCCACTATTTTCTATTAGTGACTAGACTGCGCATTCAGAAAGCAAAATTAATTTTTTGATTGAAGAAAATGTAATTGAAATAGGACAATCTCATAGAGTCTTGAAGGATTAGAATCTGAGAAAATGTCACACAGTTGGCTCAATACTCTTAGACACAAAAGCTTATAGATTTTTGTTGAAAACAATGGAGAAAAAGACAAGACAAGACAAAATGAAGATATGTTGAAAAATGTCCCCCACACATAGACTGCCACATCAACTCAAGAGTGAAAAGATAAGAGCTCAATAAATCCACTAACTAAGACATCTTCAACGGTTTTAAATACTTCAATCTCTATAAATAATAGCACAAACTGGAGATGAAGACATGAACCAATAGCTCAAGCATTAAAAGCAATCTACTGCAACCATTCATCGACTTCACCCTTCAGAAACCACACATATTTTTATATTTTCATTCTTTGAAGTCTGCTGTAACATTTCCTTGAGTCAATTCTTGTATTAGCAAATTTATTTGAGTGTTATAGGATTTAGTTACGTGTGGTTCAAACATATTTCATATCAAAACCAATTCTGTGCCCGAAAAGGCAGTGCATGAATATCTTTGTATAACTTTGGAGAAAGTTAATGGAACTCAATCATTGAATTGAGAACTGAATGTAGGCACCTTTGGCTGAACCAGTATAAACTTTGTTTGTGCTATCTACTTAACTCAATCATTGAATTGAGAACTGGTTGTAGGCATTTGTGCTTAACTTGTATTTTATGATCTATCTTTCCGATCAAGTCATCTTTTCTTAATAGGTTTCTGATAAAAATATTTCTTAACTATTTTTTAAAATTGTTTCTGATTAGAACTATTTACTCTTTTCTTATAGGAGGTTCTGATCATATCTTTAATTAGTTTCTGAACAAGGTTTCTTGACTTAATCTTTCTTAAAGTATCTCATACATATATCTTGATTTTAACTAACATTTTCTGGTGCCACTTCAAGTTTAAAATACTTGATAGTACTCTTTGCAAGTTTCACAAAGATAGAGAAACTTATAAATCAAGAAAAGACACGATTCAACCCCTATTCTCGTGCTCTTTCACACTTTCAATATGCATTAGAGCTCAGCCTCAGGGGTTGAGCATCAAGTGTTGCTAAGGTAAAAGATGCAGAAAGTATCATGGAATCATCCATCTCAAACATAGCTAAAGTATACTCAATCAACAGACCACCACTCTTCAATGGAGAAGACTACAACTATTAGAGAGATAGAATGAATCTCTTCATTAAACATCAAAGTCTAGATCTATGGAAGATTGTTGAAGAAGGAGATTATGTAGTCACAGAATAAGTTTTAATAACAAACATCTAGTAGGGGTTCAACTTCTCAAGCTTCTTAAGAGTCCCAAACCGAAGAACAAACATCTATAGCTCAAACAAGAACAGTAGTGGTTCCAGAAAGTAGATGGACTGTAGAACACAAGAAAAACATTCAAATCAATTATCAATCTAAGCATCGTCTTACCTATGCTCTTAATAAAAAGGAGTATGATAAAATTAAGATAAGCACAAGAAGGGGGTTGAATTGTGTTATGTAATCTTTTTTCTGCAATTTAAGATTTATCAAGCAATAACTTGTAACTTGAAATGCAAACAAGCTTAGTAAACAATAAATAAAACTTTGCAGGTTTATGCAATGAAAAGAGATAGAAAACAAAAACCACAAATTATATTGGTTCGACCTTAACACTTCCTACATCCAGTTGTAAACACACTTGTTAAGGCTCCACTAGTTTCTTCAAATACATGATATTCTTTCTCCTAGCCTTCTTAAGCTCTTCACCACTAATCTCTAGCTCTAGATCAAATTTCTCACAAGATATTCTTTCTACAAGCCTTCTCAAGATACAACACAGCAAAAAAGCAATTGAAAATGTGTTTTCACACAATTTTTTAACTCTAAGATGTATTAGACACTCTCAGATATTAACCTCTCCGTTCTAGACTTAAAATGATCAAAGAAATAATCTAGAAACAAAGTGTATTACAATTTGAAAGAATTATAATGTATATGACTCGTGTATGTAAATTACTTCTTGCTTCTATGTGCTCTGAGTTCTCTGCTTTTGATCTTCAAATTCTTCTCCATATATAGTTGTTTGAAAGAATTAATATGTTGGAGGTGCTGACTTGTGAAGATTAAAAGTATTTTCTTTTATAAAATACTTTTTAGATATGGTCCAATGTGCTTGTAGTTGTGTTATCACCCAAAACATAGCTAAGAAATTAAGTGGAAAGAAACGGCTGTCAACGGTACATCATATCAGGAAAAACGGTTAGCTGTAATGAATCAGATGTGATAAAATAGTTAGCCGAGCTGTAACAGAAGTAGCTATGATAAAACAGTTAGCCGAGCCGTAACAGGTTTAGCTGAGTCAAGAAAGTATTAGCCGAGATGGAAATAGCCGAGACAAAAGCAGTTACTTGAGAATGAAGAGTTGGCGGTTGCTAAAAACGTGGGTAGTGGGTTTTTACACTCCACTAATGGATTCATGGCACAAAAATATGACTAATCAGTTGCAAGATCATGGGCAACATGGAGCTTGGAAATAGGAACCAAGAAGGCTATATAAAGAGGAACTTGTGACTAAAATCAACAATCTCCAAGATCACAAATCATGTCTTAATTACTTTTTATCATTTTTTCTGCACTTTTACCTTTTTCTCTTAGTTTTAGTCATAGTTGTAGTTTACCCATGTAGAGAAAACACTTTCTTTACTATTTCCTTGGTGTAATTAGTGGTTATTGAATTAATGGAAGCTTTCTTCTTCACATTCTTTGCTCGTTGTCCAAAATCTTGTTTCTCTGAGATATTTGGAGAACTCACAGCTAAGGGGCTGATTCCCCTCGTTAGCGTAATCATTGTTTTAGGGATCAAAAGCGGTTATATTCCTATTCTCGACTGCTTTCTTAGTCGTAGCCGAAAAGGAATAATTTTCGCGACAACATAAATGGCACGCCCGGTGGGACTTCCAGGAGCAAAGTGTGAATTTTTCTTCAACACCCATGGCTTTGATGTACAATTGTACAAATCTGAGGCCGGGAAAGTATTTAAGAAAGTTACCAATTTCGATGACCATGAATACATCAAAGCCTAATTATTTAGGCTAATCCGATAAAAAATATGGCGAGTCACGCGGCGGTTAATGGAAATGCCACGAATTTTCCATTTTGGCAGCCGTTAGTGATTGCCGATTCTTTGTCAAAAAAAGTGTTGGTATGATTTATGCCACACAGCTGGTAGGATTTCTACCACATGGTATAATTTCTGCCGCACAACTGGAATGAATTCAGCCACACAGCTAGCACGAATTTTGGTTTAGCTGGCACAACTTCTGCCGTACAGGTAGTATAAATTATGCCACACAGCTGGTAGGATTTCTACCACATGGTATAATTTCTACCGTACATCTGGAATGAATTCAGCTACACAGCTAGTACGAATTTTGGTTTAGCTGGCACGATTTTTGCCGCACATGTAGTATAAATTATGCCGCACATGTAGTATAAATTATGCCGCACATGTAGTATAAATTATGCCGCACAACTAGTTTGAATTCTGACACAACTGGTATGATTTTCTACTGCAGCAAGTTTGAATTCTGTCACACAACTAGAGTTGATATGATTTCTGCCGCACATGTAGTATAAATTATGCCGCACAACTAGTATGAATTCTGGCATAGCTGGTATGATTTTCTGCTGCAGTTTGTTTGAAATCTGTCGTACAGCTACAGCTCATGCTTGTATAATTTTTTTCCATACAACTGGTAAGAATTATGCAGCACATCTGATATGAGATCTAGCGCTACTGGTACGTATTTGGACAGTGCCTAGTATGAACATTGATGTAGGTGGCGCAAATATTAGTATTGGGGGCAGATTGTGAACCAATCTACAAATTATTAAAAAATAAATAAATACAAGCATGATGGAATATTCAAATATTTTTCTACGGCTTCCGTTAACAAAGTATTTGTTTCCGTTGATAGCCGTACATTGATGAATTTGAGTTCAGATAGTGCAATAAATAATTTTAATTTTTCTTAAACCAAAGTCTGCCGTCAACATATTTGATGGAAGAATAGGTAGTGCACTATAAGTTGCTGGGAATCAGCTGTAAAGGGCAACAATTTGCTAAATATAGTTGTAGAGGCCACCTACAGTAAGGACACCAACTATAAAAATCACAACTCACGAGGAAGCAGGCTTGGAGACCTCCTTTTGCAAAAAGTTATAATTGGAGGGCACCAATCGTAAGAAATTTAGCCGTGAGAAACCAAGTGTAAAAGTTAGCTGTAAAAAAGACACTAGAATGGAACACTATGAGTGTGGGCTGAAAAGAGAGTGGGGGGCAAGCAAGCTTGCTAAGATCAAATGTGTTCCCATTATTATGGTATCCAAAGCAAAGGGCATATACAGGTAGAGTTTGTAGAAGGGAGCACGTCTAAAAAGTGATGCCTCAAGTTTATGACGATCATCGCAACTAAGAGGAAGCTCCAAAGGAAAAAGCTATCCAGAAATCTTAAGGTACGATTAATATGCTCAATCATATCAATAATATGGGATAACTTAGTTGGTGATGATAATATGAAAAGGGTAAATGTTGCTCAATCCTCGGCTGAGAATGATATGCTTCATTAAACGTTTAAGATTACATTCTTGGTGAAGGTGATCTGTTATTATTAGCCGAAGATTTAGAAAATATGATTGTGACGGTTGGAGCATTGCTACTTGAATTTTCAGCTAATGAAATTCAGCCAATGATTTAAAAGATGATGTATTTGAGGAAGAGTTTGAATGAGTAACATTTGCTGAATAAAGAGAGAAGCTACAGAAAGAAGGAAAGATTGATAGTGAAGAGATGAGCTACAATGAATATCATATCGTGAATGATATTCAAAAAGATGGAATGACTTTGAGGTCCAGATGAGAGCTGAATCACGGCTAGCAGAGGATCTATACTAGAATGATAAAGAAAAATATCATCGGCTACCAATCAGAGTTAGTGCTCGGATCGGTGTGTCCAGCCGATGATGGTTTAGCTTAGGCGACCTCTTAGGGGGAGGAGGATGTCCGCTAAGTCCCATTTTGATAAAAAAAAAAAATGTGTAATAGAAGTAGAAGAAGAATTGTCATCCATAGAAAAGAAGTAACTTAGAGGAGGATTGTCTAACCAATGTTAGCTGAGGCGCACACGAGGAGGACATTCGTGAGGCTGCTTTCTGTTGCCTAGGTGTCGTTGGTTTATGCCAAAGCAACATACCAATGGGCGATGAATGTCAATGTCATGCATTGTTTTGAAAGAATATGGGAATTTATATTGATGATGTAGTTATCAAGTTAGCCGACTTTAATTATCAGTTAGCCGATTGGGAAGTGGTTTAGTAGGATAAAGAATCATTAAAAGAAATGAAGCCGGCTGATTGTGCACTTGTAATCTTGGCTGAGAATTCCCTATTGTTTTTGGAACATAAGCAAAGGAGTTAGGAGTTATGGATGAATGAAGAGGTATATAGTTTGAAGCCAAAACGAAATGTTTGATTAATAGGCATGAATACTATTGGCCAACTATTACGGCTGATTATTTCAATCATGCTAAAGGATGTTAGACTTGCCAAATTCATAGTCCAATTCAAATTATGTCCCTGGAAAAATTACAGGCGCGCAGTAATTAGACCATGGTTATTTTGGGGGATGGACTATTAATTTAATTGGAAAGTTTTATCCTTTTTCCCCAAGAATCATTCATTTATTTTAGTGGCTGTGAACTATTTTACTAAGTGGTTTGAGGTCAATCGTTGAAGGAATATTTGAGTCGAAGCAGCTGTGTACAAAGCGATCGTTTAATTTCTAGCCGATGCTGGTGCCAGCCGTAGGTGAGCAGCCAACAATTATCAGCTAAGGGTGGCGCTAGCTGAGTCGAAAAACTAAGGACATGATCGGCTGGGAAAGACGGTTGCGAGATTCATGGACGAACAAGAAGGATATAGGTTCGTGGAACGAAGAGTGGATCTGAGAACATAGAAAAGCTGGCACAGATAGGGGACATGAAGTTGGAATTTTTCTAAGGAAATGCATCCTTCATCTTTCCTCTTATTCATCAGTCAGCTGAAAGATGTAGGGGGGCATATGTTATCACCCAAAAAAATAGCTAAGAAATTGAGTGGAAAGAAACGGCTGTCAACGGTACATCATATCAGGAAAAACGGTTAGCTGTAATGAATCAGTTGTGATAAAATAGTTAGCCGAGCTGTAACAGAAGTAGCTGTGATAAAACAGTTAGCCGAGCCGTAACAGGTTTAGCTGAGTCGAGAAAGTATTAGCCGAGATGGAAATAGCCGAGACAGAAGCAGTTACTTGGGAAGGAAGAGTTGACGGTTGCTAAAAACGTGGGTAGTGGGTTTTTACACTCCACTAATGGATTCATGGCACAAAAATATGACTAATCAGTTGCAAGATCATGGGCAACATGGAGTTTGGAAATAGGAACCAAGAAGGCTATATAAAGAGGAACTTGTGACTAAAATCAACCATCTCCAAGATCACAAATCATGTCTTAATTACTTTTTATCATTTTTTCTGCACTTTTACCTTTTTCTCTTAGTTTTAGTCGTAGTTGTAGTTTACCCATGTAGAGAAAACACTTTCTTTACTATTTCCTTGGTGTAATTAGTGGTTATTGAATTAATGGAAGCTTTCTTCTTCACATTCTTTGCTCGTTGTCCAAAATCTTGCTTCTCTGATATATTTTGAGAACTCACAGCTAAGGGGCTGATTCCCTTCCTTAATGTAATCGTTGTTTTACGGATCAAAAGCGGTTATATTGTTATTCTCGGCTGCTTTCTCTGTCGTAGACGAGAAGGAATAATTTTCGCGACAACAAGTTGTTAACTTGTTTCCTTATGCTTTCCTGAGCCTATGGCACTATAATATAAGGAGATAATGTTGTAATGGTTGTCAAGATGTCATTGTCTCCACTATTTTTTGTATTTTAGTGGATATCTCTTATCGTTCATTTTGCCTTTGATATAGAAACATTCATTTATCCTTTCAAATATTATTCTAGTGAGCTAAAGTGTAATGAAGTATGTGCACAGGCTCTTTTAAATTAAACACAGTAATTAATTAATTTTTTACTTTTAGTGTGACTGTTTTGATCTTCTGAAGTGGCTATTTCTTCAAAATCAATCTTCTGAAATTGATACTTGTTTCTGAAATTGATATTGAGTTGCCACGATCCATTTGATCCTGCATCTTTGATCTTTGAACAATCTTGGAGTAATTTTTACTCTTTTGATGTGAGTTCTGCAGTAGTTTCTGCATCTTACAGCTTCTGAGTGATATTCTGATGTTGCTTGAAACTTTTTTTGTTGCTTCTGAAGTGTATTTGCTTCTGAAATGATATTATAGTGACTCATATTTGCTTTTAATAATTATTAGAATAGGGTTTTTGTATTGATATTGATTTTGAATATACAAATGATATAAATATTAGATGATAGAAACAGAATATTAGCCTAAATAAAATCATTCACTTAATTGTGATTGATTATTTCCTAATATAGAAACTATTTCCATATTTTCTTCTTTTTCACACTCCCCCTCAAGTTGGATCGTAGGGTCTCCAACACCCAACTTGCTCAAGGTCTCAGTAAACGACTTAGCTGGGGTTGCGTTTGTTAGAATGTCTGCAAGTTGCTCTTCAAATCGAACGAATGGTAGGCTAATAGTTCCATCTTCTTGCTTTTCCTTAATGAAGTGTCTGTCGACTTCCACGTGTTTTGTCCGGTCATGTTGCACAGGATTCTTCGAGATGCTTATGGCTGCTTTGTTATCACACATGAGTTCACAGGTTTCTTTTGGAGGGAAACCAACTTCTGTGAGTAATTTCTTCAACCAGAGAACCTCTGCAATTCCTCGAGCGATTCCACGAAATTATGCTTCAGCACTGGAGAGGGCTACTGTAGTGGACTAGGTCCACAACTTTCGGCCCATGAAACTCCCGACCGAATACGATACGATAAACCTGGCCCAGATCCTAGGTATCCGAGCATTATGACCCCATTTACAAGCTAAGCTAATAATCAGCACAGGGGGAACGTTAAGATACGACCGATCAGTAACGCCCAGATTCCACCCTTAAAGACAATAACTAAGAGAGAGAAGGAAGAGCTCGTCCGGGCCTATATTTGGGAAGTCAGCTTTCCACTAGAGGCAGATTGAAGTGAATACTCGAACACTAAGATAGAACGAGCTTCTTTGATCTCTTGTGTACTTGTCTTGCCATATTCGGATCTGAGCTTGAGTTCCTTCACAGGGCTTAACCCTCGGTCGGATTACACGACAAGAACATTGGTGCCCACCGTGGGGTCTCGGTAAAGAGCAATACCTACGCCCCATACCTTCGAACTTTCCAAAGAAGAATCCAATGGCATCAGCTCAACCAGCGACCAATGCGGGGGAACCTGCTGGAACCCCTACAATGGCGGAGATGATGGCAACTATGCAAAGAATGACCGAACAATCCCACATGCTGATGGAAGAAAATCGGCGTCTGGCGGAGGAAGTCCGACAACTCCATGGCTTCCAATGCACCGATGAAGGCCAGGATCAAGAGGAAACTGACCAAGGCTAAAGCCAAGTTCAGCCAACTCTGCATCAGAATCCGAGGCCACAAACTCAGCCACCACTAAGAGCTCATGCTGAACCATTCACCAAGGAGCTTATGGTTGAGAAGCTGCCCGTGGATCTAAAGATTCCACCAACTCTGAAAACATATGATGGGACGGGTGATCCCTACAGGTTTGTTGCAAGATTTAAATCTATGATGTTAGCTAACAATGCAACCGACGATGTTTTGTGCAGGATCTTCCCACAATTCCTAGACGAAACACCCCAGCTATGGTTCTCGGCTCTCCCGGCAGAGTCAATCGGGAACTTTGATCAGCTGGAAGCAATCTTCGTCAACCAATTCTCTTCATCAACGATTTACACCAAGAACTCGGATACCCTAGGACGTATCTGCCAAGGTACAAATGAATCATTACGTAGCTATCTAGCGCGTTTTAATGCTGAAGCCATGCAGGTGCCCGACCTAGAACAAGCAGTGGAACTACATTCTGTTAAGCTAGGCCTACAGCCTGAGCCTTTTACTGACAGCCTAGCCATTCACCGGCCTAAGACAATGGCCGAGTTTCGTGAAAGAGCAGCATGATACATCAATGCCGAAGAACTAAACCCAAGAGCCAGAAACATTAACAACGATGATAGGCGATCCAAACGAACAGACTACAATGAAGATCGCCGCCCAAGAGGACGACCAAGAAATGAAGTCCGACCTCAGCATAACAATAATCCACGATTTCCGGACAGAACCAGGTATAACAATCACACACCTCTTAATGCTGACAAAGATACCATATTCCGTGAGATTTGCAGTGCTAGGCTCCTGAGGCTTCCAGAGCCGTCGGCAAAGAGACCACCTCCCAATGCCGATCTGAGCAAAAGATGCAGTTTCCATAATCAAATAGGACACACCACAGAAGAATGTCACACCTTAAAATACCACATCGAAAGGCTAATTCGAGAGGGCCAACTCCAACAATTCATACACCGAGGACGAAACACAACTGAAGGAGGGCGTGCAGACCGATCCAGAAGTCCTCGAAGAAACATAGATCAACCTCAGCAAGTTCGAGGAGTGATCGACCACATAGCAGGAGGCTTTTCATGTGGAGGAGAAACTAGCTCGGCCAGGAAAAGAGCAATTAGGCACATCATGACTATGGAAGAGGGAAGTACCAAACCTTATATTACATGTCCGTTCACTCCGGTAATATCATTCTATCCCTCTGATTTTAAAGGACTAGATGAAAACTTGAATGATCCTATGGTTATTTCCATCCTTGCTAGTAATTTTCTTGTGAGAAAGGTTTTGATTGATCAGGGTAGCTCGGCGGACGTGCTACTTCTTGCTACATTCAAAAAGATGGAAATCTCTGAGCAAGCGATCCTTCCATTCAAGGGGGATCTGGTTGCGTTCTTTGGTGGCCGAGTAAACGTCATCGGATACATCTGGCTAAAAACAACGTTTGGAGAAGAACCAAGAGCAATGACGCTAGACATCAGATTTCTCATTGTAGATTGTCCAAGCCCGTATCATGTCATACTCGGTCGGCCATCTCTCAACGCTCTCGGTGCTATCGTTTCCACCCCTCATATGGTAATGAAATTCCCTATCTCGAACACCGAAGTAGGAGCAGTACATGCAGATCAGAAGATGGCCAGATTATGCTACAATGAATGCCTCAAGCTCAAATGTGCACCTGAGCAAGGACTGCCTGGATCTGTCACAAAACAAGTCAACATGATCTCGGAAGCATCAACGCTGGCCGATCTAGATCCCAGAGAGGAAAACCATCAGCGACCGAGCCCAGTCGAGGAGTTAACACCCTTTCAGGTTGGGGAAAAAACTGAGCAGGTTATCAATACAACAGGGAGCTCGGCCGGTCAAACAGAAGAAGAGAGTTATGGGGAAAGAGAAACAAGACGCAGCTGTAGCCGAGACAAAGAAACTAATCAAAGCTGATTTCATAAGAGAAATCAGATACACGGCGTGGCTGGCAAACGTCGTAATGGTAAGAAAGTCGTCCGGTAAGTGGCGCATGTGTATAGACTATACTGATTTAAATAAAGTCTGCCCTAAAGACTCCTATCCTTTACCTAATATTGATAAATTAGTAGATAACGCTTCTGAATACCATTTTTTAAGTTTTATGGATGCATATTCTGGCTATAACCAAATAAGAATGGCACCTGAGGACGAAGACAAAACCGCATTCCAGACCGAACAAGGTAATTTTTGTTATAAGGTTATGCCATTTGGACTAAAAAATGCAGGAGCCACATATCAACGGCTGATGAACAAGGTCTTTGAGAATCAGATCGGCCGAAACGTAGAAGTCTATGTAGATGACATGGTTGCGAAAACGCCCACACATGGCAACCACATAGATGATTTAACTGAAATTTTTATGCAGCTTAGAAAATACAATATGAGATTAAATCTAGAAAAATGTGCTTTCGGCGTGGAAGGAGGGAAATTCCTCGGATTCAGAGGAATTGAAGCGAATCCAGAAAAGTGTCAAGCAATCTTGGACATGAAAAGTCCAAAAACGATGAAAGAAGTACAACAATTAACAGGAAGGTTAGCCGCCCTATCTCATTTCCTATCAAAGTCGGCCGACTGAGCAGCACCAATGTTTAAAATTTTGAAAAAGGATGCCAAGTTTTAATGGTCTCAAGAATGTGAAACAGCATTTCACGATCTCAAAAGGTTTCTCTCTACACCCCCTATATTGACCAAACCTAGGACTAATGAAACTTTATATTTATATCTATCTGTTAATAATCATGCAATAAGTTCTGTTCTTATTACTGACCGAGAAGGCGAACAAAAGCTAGTTTATTTTGTTAGTAAAACATTACAGGGTGCTGAAATCAGATATCAAAAGATCGAAAAGCTAGCCTTTTCGGTCGTCATCACATCCAGACGCCTAAGACACTACTTTCAAAGTCATCATATTGTGGTAAGAACAGAACAGCCGATCAGACAGATGCTGACCAAGCCTGAATTAGCCGGACGAATGATCTCCTGGTCCGTCGAACTATCAGAATACAACATAGAATACCAACCTAGAGGCCCAATCAAATCCCAAGTCCTGGCCGATTTCCTAGCCGAACTCACACCCGAGGCTACCATGGAGAACAGCCATTCCGAAACCGAATGGACGCTTTACGTGGACGGTTCATCCAACAAAAAAGGAAGCGGAGCAGGTATTATCTTAGAAAATAATGATGGTGTAATAATTGAGAAATCTTTACATTTTTGTTTCCAAGCAAGCAACAACCAAGCAGAATATGAAGCACTCATTGCTGGACTAAAGCTAGCCAAGGAAGTAGGAGTTGACAACCTACGAGTCAAAGTTGATTCAAAACTCATGGTCAGTCAAATCCACGGCGAATACCAAGCCAGGGATAAGCTGCTGGCTAAATATCTCGGTCAGGTATTAAGCTTTTTACAATTATTCAAATTCTGTGAAATAACTCACATTTCCAGGGAGGAAAATGTCAGAGCTGATGTACTGTCAAAATTAGCAAGCACTACCAAAACTCAGAATAATCGGTCGGTCGTTCAATTAAAACTGTCCAAACCAACTTGTGACGTATTGGAGGTAAATCCAATATCCATGACAGAAGAAGAGGATTGGAGAAGCCCCATTAAGCTATACATTCAGACAGGGGAGCTCCCGAACGAAAATCAACAGAGTTTCAAAAGATCGGCCAGTTTTTATACAATCGTAAGTGGTGAGTTATATAATAGAGGCTTTTCATTACCTTTACTTAGATGTTTAGGTAAACATGAATCGAAGGAGGTTATAGCAGAAGCACACTCAGGAGTTTGTAGCAACCACATTGGTGGTCGAGGTCTAGCTTCTAAAATTCTCAGAATGGGTTATTACTGGCCGACAATGAGGTATGATTGCATGAGCTTTATTAAAAAATGTGATAAGTGTCAAAGGTTTGCAGACATCCCAAGACAACATCCAGAGCCACTATATTTCTCGGAGGTAAGTTGGCCATTTCACCGATGGGGAATGGATATCCTCGGCCCCTTCCCAATAGCCACAGGTCAGCTTAAATTCATTATAGTTTCAATTGATTATTTCACTAAATGGGTAGAAGCCGAACCCTTAGCAACAATCACGGCAGAAAAAATTCGCAAATTCTTTTGGAAAAACATAATATGCAGGTACGGCATTCCACGCGAAGTAGTGACCGACAATGGTACGCAATTCACAGACAAAAAATTTAGAGAACTTTGTCTAAATTTTGAAATCCAGCATATATTTAGCTCGGTCGAACATCCACAAACCAGTGGACAAGCAGAAGCAGCCAACAAGATAATCCTCAAAGGCATCAAAAAGAAGTTAGAGGGAGCTAAAGGAGCATGGCCGAACGAGCTTCCAAAAGTGCTATCGGGATATCACACAACTCCCCAGACATCTACAGGGGAAACCCCCTTCAGGTTAGTATACGGGTCAGAAGCTATGCTACCCATTGAAATAACTTGTTCATCTTTGCGCAGACAAAATCATGATGAAAGACAGAACCGAGCAATCAGAACTGCCGAGCTAGATCTAATTCAGGAGGACAGGCAAAAAGCTTTTCTCCAAGGACAAACAATCAAACAAAGGATAGCTCGGTCGTACAACAAACATACCAAACACAGGAGTTTCCAAAAGGACGATCTTGTCTTACGCCGATCAGAAAGAACAACTCAAGGCGATGGAAAGCTAGCACCAAATTGGGAAGGACCTTTCAGAATATCAAGCGTGGTCGGACGAGGAGCATACAAGTTGGAAGAACTATCAGGAAAAGAGGTACCTAGAACTTGGAACGCTGCTTCTTTACTACAATATTTGTCTTAGGTCTCCATCTCTTTAAAGACTATGTATAGTGGGTGCACTCTTTTTCCTTAATTGGGTTTTTTCCCAAGGGGGTTTTACCAATAAAGGTTTTAACGAGGCATGACTATGCATAGTCTCCTGGAACCAAGACAATGTTCGGAGGAACTCACCATACAACTCCTCTGAACATAAAAGAAGCTCGCATCATCCGATTGAAAAAGTCAAATTTGAGCAAACACCTGACGCTCAAACAATCGGATGATCGGATAATTTAGAGCAACCAATTCTTTATGCTCTACCAAGTTCAAACACAGTACCTATGCAAGGTATGCACAGCTCTACCAGACGAGTTCAACATTCAAAGTTGTAATTACACAAGTCATACATTATTCAAGTAAATCCAGTATTATTTCAAATTTATATCTTTGTCTTTTAAGTTATCATGCTTTCTGCATTACTTACTGAACACTAACTCTTAATAATGGTCGAGCACTAAGTCTCCCATTCAAAATTCGGTCGAGCACTAAGTCTCCCACAACTACAATGGTCGAGCACTAAGTCTCCCATTCAAAATTCGGTCGAGCACTAAGTCTCCCACAACTACAATGTCGAGCACTAAGTCTCCCATTCATAATTCGGTCGAGCACTAAGTCTCCCACAACTACAATGGTCGAGCACTAAGTCTCCCATTCATAATTCGGTCGAGCACTAAGTCTCCCACTCTTAAAAATGGTCGAGCACTAAGTCTCCCATTCATAATTCGGTCGAGCACTAAGTCTCCCATTCATAATTCGGTCGAGCACTAAGTCTCTCATTCATAATTCGGTCGAGCACTAAGTCTCCCACTCTTAAAAATGGTCGAGCACTAAGTCTCCCATTCAAAATTCGGTCGAGCACTAAGTCTCCCACAACTACAATGGTCGAGCACTAAGTCTCCCATTCATAATTTGGTCGAGCACTAAGTCTCCCATCTCTAAAAATGACCAAGCACTAAGTCTCCCATTCATACTCGGCCGAACACAAAGAACAAATAGAAAGTCTTTGAATATGTCTTACGAAAGGCAGTTACAGATTCTAAAAACACTAAGTTATATTCAGTCAAACACAAAGAACAAATAGAAAGTCTTTGAATATGCCTTACGAAAGGCAACTACAGCCATTGCAAAGTTGTCTACATTGTCATTAGTTTCGGTGATAACTCGGTCGGCAGACCAACGTCAAGTTGATTGAAAATAATCACGAAGCAAAACGTCATAACTATTCAAATTAATAATAAATTCAATCATAGACACTGAACGCACGTGGCAAAAGCTATCCACATTATCATTAGTTTCGGTGATAACTCGGTCGGCAGACCAACGTCAAATTGATTGAAAATAATCACGAAGCAAAACGTCATAGCTATTCAAATTAATAATAAATTCAAATCGTAAATACAAAACACACGTTCCAAAGATACCCACGTTATCATTAGTTTCGTTGATAACTCGGTCGGTAGACCAAGGCTAAATTAATTCGAGATGGCCACAACACAAAACGACATTATAAATTCTATCATAAACACCAAACGGCCCTAGTAAAGCAAAGTTCAAAATACGTTCTACAAAAAAGGAAAAGTGCCAAAAACAAAAGCGAAAGTTCTAAAAAACTACAACTATTACAAAGATCATCACATCACGTTTGATCATTAGCTTCATCGGCAACACGGTCGGTAGGTCCATCACCGTCTCCGGCACCTTGATCATCAACTTGATCATCATCATCGTCAGGCATGTCGACAAGCTCGCCCCCTGGATAACCTTCAAAACTCCACAATTCTCTAAATTCAAATCAGGATACAAAAGCTTAACTTGAGCCAAAGCCTTTTCAAAGCCTAAGACATGCTGATCCAAAGCTTCACCACGTAATTGGTCTATCTCCAATTGAGCTTCCTTCTCATTAAACTCCTTATCCTTGGTCAAATTCTCCAGATTTGTAGCAGCAGTCTCCAAATCAGACTCTAAACCTCTAATCCGATCTTTACACTTAGAAATTTCAGCAACCAAATTCTTCTTATCATTTTCAAAAACCGACCTTTGCTCGGCAAAATCACTCTCCGACCTTGAATACTCTTTCTCCATAAAACGAGCAATGGAGGCAGACTGTAAACTTTGCACTTCAAACATCCGACACAAATTAGCAATACCAACATCCTTAATCATTGATAAATCCTCTGAATCACTTAAGTACTTGTCCACATGCTCAGCAAAAGGAAAATCAACACTCCATAAACTAGACTTGGAGGCAGAATTATGAAAACCAGGTACCCCTTGATCTAAATTAACAGAAGGAGAGGGTACAGAGCTTATCCCCACATCAACAACGGCCGCCCGAGGACGTTTTCTTGTAAGAGGAATCTCAGAAACAGTTGCCGAAGAGGAACCCTCTGCAGTATTAGATGCACCACCACGACCAGAACCACCAGAATTCTTTTTTTTCTTCATATGTTTAAACATATCGGAATCACCAAGTTTAGGCGCCATATTTTCTGCAAAATACAGAATAGAATAGTCAGTCAACAACAAATACAAAAACAGCTATGATAAACCAAAAACAATAAACCAAAAGCTTGCAAGAGACATAAGTGTCCTTTCACGAGCGAAGGTGCCACTTTCCATTTTAACAAAACCGAGCAATCCAAAGGCTGACCATTTTCTAAAATAGCCTCACTTAAACCATCGACCACCAATTTCTGACGAGTTCCCAAAGAGTCATACTTGGGCCCCAAAATCCTCTTCGGCATCAGTTGCCAATAAAGGGGAAATGAAGGAAAACCATCCTCTTGAAGAAAGAAAGGGTATTCGGCCGAAGAAGACCGAACTTTAACATAACGATCTTTGAAATTCTTGAAAGACGAGGTCAAAAGGTTCAATATCCTTCGACGAGGATAGCTATTGAGAGAGACCTAGAGACCTACATCTACCTTCTTCGACTGAAAAAAGTAGAAAAACACATCTACAAACAACTCCACCCCCACAATCTCACACAGTATCTCAAAGGCACGAACAAAAGCCCACCCATTGGGATGAAGTTGCAAAGGAGCTACATTCAACTTATTTAATACCCCCACTTCAAAATCAGAAAAGGGAAGGGACAAACCTAACTTATCAAAAAAATCTAAATACATATAAATAAAGTTCGGATCATCCTCATCAGCAAAGTGACAAACTCGGTCGACTACAGTGCAAGGAGCACACACATACTTATCTTCTTCAGCACCATTAAGAGAAATAAAACAATTTCTACGAAAACGAGCAATACTCTCATAGTCATCAAACAACGAAGGAAAGCCTAAAACCTCCCTATGAACCCAGCCGTATGGGTTCTCCATAACAGGAGACTCATCTACAACAGTAACCGCCACATTCCCTTCATCAGTCATGGCTAAACCTACGAAAGGGAAGAGGGGATGACGCTCAGACGACAAAACGAAACGAAGCAAACAGCGTCAAACTAATTCAAAATAACCAAACAAAGTCAAAAAAGAATCGCAAAATAAGTAGTACTTGAGAAGAAGCAATAAACTCCAAAGCGAAGATAGAAGGAATAGCAAAGATAGAAGAAATACTGTAACAATAACGGAAGGAAGAGAGCAAAAGAAACGAAATGAAAAAGAGAAGAAAAAAGGAAAGCAACGAAGAAGATGAAGTGAAAGCAAGGGTTGGAACCGGTTAAACTTGATCTATCTTGCTATATGTTGGTAAGTGTTTAAAATCGTGCAACTTGATCTAACGATTGCAAAAGCATGCAAAGAATGAAGCAAATCTCAGCCGTCCAAGACGCTGACACGACGCGACGCGTCAACCAATAAAAACGCGACACGAGGGCCACGTAGCACGAAAACCCATAACCGTCCAAAGAAAAGAAATGAACCACCACTTAAAACAACCAAAACATGACCTGACCTTAAATGCTCATTTAAGCTCGGCACATACGACCATTAATCACAACTATGTGAAACTCGAAAGATACTGCAATAACAACTTTTATAGAGCTCAGCCTTAAACCTGTTTAAGCCCAAGCTCGGGGGCTATGTAGTGGACTAGATCCATAATGCTCGGTCCATATAGCGACTCTTATAGAGCTCAGCCTTAAAACCTGTTTAAGCCCAAGCTCGGGGGCTATGTAGTGGACTAGATCCATAATGCTCGGTCCATATAGCGACTCTTATAGAGCTCAGCCTTAAAGCCTGTTTAAGCCCAAGCTCAGGGGCTATGTAGTGGACTAGGTCCACAACTTTCGGCCCATGAAACTCCCGACCGAATACGATACGATAAACCTAGCCCAGATCCTAGGTATCCGAGCATTATGACCCCATTTACAAGATAAGCTAATAATCAGCACAGGGGGAACGTTAAGATACGACCGATCAGTAACGCCCAGATTCCACCCTTAAAGACAATAACTAAGAGAGAGAAGGAAGAGCTCGTCCGGGCCTATATCTGGGAAGTCAGCTTTCCACTAGAGGCAGATTGAACTGAATACTCGAACACTAAGATAGAACGAGCTTCTTTGATCTCTTGTGTACTTGTCTTGCCATATTCGGATCTGAGCTTGAGTTCCTTCACAGGGCTTAACCCTCGGTCGGATTACAGGACAAGAACAGCTACCACCTTCTGTTTCTTGCTCTTCCAAGTAACTAGGTTACCTCCTACGAGAGTGAAGTAACCTGATGTAGATCTTCTATCATTTGGGTTACCAGCCCAGTCTGCATCTGTATAAGCTTGTATCTCTAGGTGACCATTCTTCTTGAACAACACTCTTCTGCCCGGTGAGCTCTTCAAGTATCTGACAATTCTCAATGTTGCCTCCATGTGATCAACTTGAGGTTTATGCATGAACTAACTTACCACTCCCACAGCGTAGGCAATATCTGGTCTGGTATGTGAGAGATATATAAGTTTCCCAACCAGTTTCTGATATTGCAACCGGTCGGTTAACTCTGCACCTTCCATTGTCTGCAACTTGTGATTGATAGCCATTTGGTGTATCTCAAATTCAGTGAAGAGTTTTCCTCTGAGTTCTGCTATCTCCTCCCTGTCATCAACTGTAATTATCATATCATCTACATATATAATAAGACAAGTTATCTGAGTTCCTCTTCTTTTAATGAATAAGGTATGATTAGAGCTACTTTGCAGGTACCCATATTTCTTCATAGCAAGAGTAAATCTTCCAAACCACGCTCTTGGGGACTGTTTCAGACCATACAATGCCTTCTTCAATCTGCATCCTTCACCATCCTTGAAGTTTTTTGAGAAACCTGGAGGAGCTTCCATATATACTTCTTCTTCCAGATCACCATGAAGAAACGCATTCTTCACATCAAACTGGTGAAAGGCCAGTCACAATTGGCAGCAATAGAGAATAAGCCTCTAATGGTATCTATTTTTGCAACTAGAGAAAAAGTCTCAGAGTAGTCAACACCATAGGTCTGAGTGTACCCTTTTGCCACTAATCTTGCTTTATATCTTTCTATTGTGCCATCTGCTCTGTGCTTTATAGTGAAGATCCACCAGCATCCCACTGGTTTTTTGTCTTCAGATAATTTGCATTTTCCCCTAGTGTTATTCTTTTCTAAGGCATCCATTTCTAATTTCATAGCTTGTCTCCATTCTAGGATTCCCTATGCTTCCTCCACTGTCTTAGGAATAGTAGTTGAATACATCATGGTATTGAATGCTTTAGCTCCTTGAGATAGGCTCCCCCTTGCTATGTTAGTCACAGGGTATCTTGAGTTTCTGGGCTTATATTCTGGTTCATATCTTTTTGGTGGTATTCCCCGAGTATTGCGTTTCAGAAGCGTGTATCTTTCTTGTGCCTGTACCCGTTCCTGCGTCTCAACAACTTGATTTGTGGTATTAGTCTCCTCAATAGTAGTATTATTATGCAATTCTTGAGAAGTACTTACCTCCGGGATATCGAGTGGGGGGGATAATTCCGTGTTAGAGATTGGTTCAGCTGCACTGCCTACTTGCTCCTTTGGTTCAGGATCAGTTATTACCGGACCGATTAGCCAACTTAGTGGATCTATATCTGGACTCTCCCCCTGACCACTAAGTTTGGTTTTAAAAAAGAACTCGGTCTCAAGGAAGTCACAGTCCATGGTGGTATACATGTGGTTTGTAATAGGATCAAAGCACCTATATCCTTTCTAGTGTACCCCATACCCGACAAAAATACATTTAACTGCACAAGGATCAAGTTTATTGCGGTTTGGTTTGGGTATATGAACATAGACTGTGCATCCAAAAACACGCGGTTGTAACGTAAGAGTAGGGGGAGCTTTGGTGTATTGGGTTAAAACTTCGAGAGGAGTTTGTAAGTTCAGGATTTTTGTGGGTAGGCGATTTATAAGATATGCAGCGGTAACCACTGCTTCCGGCCAGAAATACTTGGGCACACACGATTCGAGCATAAGAGCACGAGTAATTTCTAAGAGGATTTGATTTTTTCTTTCGGCAACCTCATTTTGTTGTGGTATGTGTGGACAAGTAGTTTGGTGAATTAGCCCATGTTCCCGGAAAAAATCGTTCATATTAGAATTTACAAACTCCCTCCCATTATCTATTCTAAGAATCTGAATTTGTTTATGAAATTGAGTTTGAATTAAGTTGTAAAAAGAAACAAATTTAGAAAACACTTCAGATTTTTTCTTAAGGAGAAAGATCCAACACATACGAGTGCAATCATCAATAAATAAAAGAAAATATAAAAAACCATTCTTGCCAGTATCAGGAGCAGGGCCCCATACATCTGAATGCACTAAAGAAAAATGGGTACTAGTCCTAGTCCTAGTGTTGCTACGATAAAAGGTTGTTCTGTGACTTTTAGCAAGAATACATATTTCATAGTCCAACGGTTTATTAAAATTAGAAAACACTGGGAAAAGATTTTTTAAATAATTTAGAGATGGATGACCTAATCTCCTGTGCCATAGCCAGAGTTGTCGGTTGATAAATCGTATTTTCATGCTAATTTCTCCTCATAACTTGAGTGATTGTATGCTCTCAATTATGCTTAATTTGGTTTCTTACGCAATATTTGATTTACATTACCGTTTCGAGTATTAGTACCATTTTGCGTACTAATTACTCTAGTTGTTGCCACTGGTGCGTTTGATGCGTTTTTGTTAGTGTTGTGGCTTCTCAGGAACAGGTAATTATATAATAGCTTGGAAATTGCGCGTGGAAACCAAGGAAAGCTGATTCACTACCTGCAGCAGCGTACCAATCGCCCAGGCGGAGGTGCACATCGCCCCAGCAGTCATGCGCGCGTAACTCCCTCGTCTGGACGCGCCCAACTTTGACCTACCGCCTGGTAACGACCGCCCAGGCGGTGGTAACGACCGCCCAGGCGGTCGTGTGCAAGGAAACCTAAAACGCCAGCAGCCCAAGATAGCAGTCGTGGGGATTTTATAAATAACCACTTTGTGCTTAGGTCTACTATCTAGTTTTCAGTTCTCTGGTTCTTGTATGCACTCTAGTGCTAGTACTCTGACATTTTTAGGATTTACTTTCCCAAGCCTTCAGTTCTTCGTTCACCGTCCCCGTTCTGGGCACTCTTTACTTCCAGCTTTTACATATTATTCTGAACATCAGTTTTAATTCGTTGTCTTTACTCTTTCTTACTTTCAGTCATTGCTTTTACATTAAACCTTGTTCTTAGGGAGAGTTCACCTTGAATCTCGCCCTCGTTTTTATTAATATAAAGTTTTTATTCAGCAATCTCTTTACGTCCTGAGTTTATTTCAATTCAAGTCTTTAATCCTGTTTTCTTTACATTCGAGTTGCTTTCAATTTAAGTCAATTTTCTTATTTTGCAATTGCACTTAATTTCTTTATTTCAATCGTCTTTACTTTTCCAATTTAATTTCATTGCACAACAAAACCAAAACCCCCCGTTTTTATTTATTGCTAAGTTTGAATCAACGATTGCCACACAGATTCCTTGAGAGACGACCTGAGTCAGTCTTACTACTTGCTACCAAGCTTGTATTGAGATTAATTCAGCAACAAACTCTTTTCAAAACCTTTCTTCTAAATTGCTCCAGAGTACCGGGGAAATAACGACGCTCCGGTGCTCTGTCAATTTTAGCACCGTTGCCGGGGAATCTAGACAATTTTTTATTTAATCCTAGTATTGTTTTCTTCTTTCTTTAAATATATAAAAAAAATATTTTCCTTTTTCGCAACCTTCTTCTTCTTAAACCTCTTTTCGTACCGACCGCCCCAGCGGTCGACGCGTTCCAAAAAGTTTGTTTTTCTTTTTCTTCAATCTTTCTTATAAATCCTATGGATGACTCGTTCGCAACCCGATAGCTCTCTATTCCCTTTCGACCCTGAAATCGAAAGAACCTTACGGGGTTTGAGACGAGCGAGGCGGGAAGGCGAGGACGTAGGTAATTCTTCTTATACTCGTTCCCGTAGTGCGGAGGTTAGTGGTCATACCCGTGTGTTTCCTGAGAGTGTTTTTGCAACACCCACCGACACACCAACTGATCCTCTCATTGTTACGCTATGGCTGCGAGAAGAAATCCTACTTTGAGGGAGCTCATTGCTCCTGATCTGAATCAACCACCCCTAGGCATTATATACCCAGATGTCGATGGGGATTTTGAAATAAAAGGGGCACTCTTCCATCGCCTCCCAAAATTCCATGGGCTTTCCGGTGAGGACCCCCACCAACATCTCAAAGAATTTCATTATGTGTGTGATACACTAGGGCCACACGGGGCTGGTGTTGATGTTGTAAAACTTCGTGCCTTCACATTCTCTTTGGAGGGTGCAGCTAAAACATGGCTCATGAATCTACCCAATGGGGCGGTGAACTCGTGGGCTGATCTCAAAAGAAGGTTTTTGGAAAAATACTTCCCTGCTTCAAGAGCGGGGGCAATTAGGAAAGCCATCTGCAGCATACAACAACTACAAGGGGAAACACTCTATGAATATTAGGAGCGTTTCAATAGATTGGTCTCAAGCTGCCCTTCCCATCAGATATCTGACTCCAACCTCATCCAATTCTTCTATGAGGGGTTGTGCGTTGCAGATAGGCGAACTATTGACTGCTCAAGTGGGGGAGCATTGATGAACAAGACTTTGGCAGAGGCTATGGAGCTGATAGAAACCATAGCTTCCAACAATCAGCAGTTCGGAACCCGTGACACTCCCAATGCAAGAGGGGTGCATGATGTTGGCCCTTATGATCAGAAATCACTAGAGAAGCAATTGGCAGAGATGACAACTGCCATTAAAGAACTCGCTCTGATAAGTCAACAGAAGGTGGTAGCATCTACTTCCATTCCAACACCACCACCAGTAGTCCAGGTATGCGGGATTTGTGCTAGTGACCATCCTACAGATATGTGCCCTCAGCTGAATGAAGAATATGCAACAGTGGCAGCCACAAATTTTCCCAATCAAGGGCAATCCCAATTTGGTAACACCTATAACCCTTCCTGGAAAAATCATCCAAATTTTAGGTGGAGTAACCAGAGCCAACCACTACACCAAAACCAAACACAACAACCACCACCACAGTTACAATCCCAAAATACACCTCCCTTTCCCAGTCAACAGAAATATCAACCCCCTCATCAGAGGCACAAAACCATACACCTCCACCTCCCAAACCACCTCAATATACCCCACCTCAACTTTTGAAGATGATGATGGAAGAGAAAGTTAAAAATGAGCATATGAGGAAAGACGTTGCTCAACTGATGGAGGATCGCAATGCTTCTTTAAATAATGGTACTCATATTCCCTCCCAAACAATTCCAAACCCAAAGGGGAATGTAAGTGCCATAGCTCTGAGGTCAGGGACAGTGCTTCCTGTAGTTGAGACCCCGAAACCTAGTGTGAAACCCAAAGTCATAACACCTAAGGAAGAAACACAGGTACATGGGGAGGAGCAAACAGAGGAGGAGATACAGGTGAAAACCTCACAGAAGGGTACAGGGAAGGTGGCTGTGGAAGAAAGAGGAGCTGAACTAGCTGCACCACTACCAAAATTACCTTTCCCTCAAGCTGTTACAAGGGGAAAGAAAAAGACGGAATAGATGAAGAGGTCTTGGAAACATTCAAAAAAGTTGAGGTAAATATTCCTCTCCTAGAAGCTATAAAGCAAGTGCCAAAATATGCCAAATTCCTCAAAGAATTGTGCACTCAAAAGAGAAGAACAAAGGGAGAGAAGGTTCAAGTAAATGTTGCTGCTCTAACCCCTGCTCTCTCTCAAAAATTCCAAGACCCGGGATCTTTCTCTATTCCGTGTCTTATTTGGGAGCTGATTATCAAGGATGCCTTGGCTGACCTGGGAGCTGCCATCAATGTCATGCCAAAGGCAATTTACCAAGCTCTGAACTTCGGGGAACTCAAGCCTACAGGACTCCTCCTTCAGTTTGCCAACTGGAGTGTGCAAAAACCAGAGGGACTGCTGGAAGATGTCCTAGTTAAGGTAAATGATTTAATATTCCCCGTAGATTTTTATGTGCTGGATATATCCTTGGCCGCCCTTTCTTAAAAACTGCAAAAGCCAAGGTTGATGTGTTCGCCGGAACTTTGGATATAGAGTGTGGGGACATTAAGGCAAGATTTTGCTTGAGAAGTGCAATGAAACACCCATCTGACACTCATGCTATTTTTTCTCCTAACATCATTGATGAGTTGGTTGATGATGAGGTGGGTCATTGGCTCCTTGAGCTTGGTAATCAAAATTTTAAAAATAAAAGCAGTGATGCTGCGTGTAATAGGTATGAAAAACTTGATTTGTTATGCCAATTGTGTGAGGGGGACGATTTTGAATTCTTTGGGGATCAATCCCTTGTTTCTGATAGTGAAAATACCTCTCCGATTGCGCAAAATTGTGAAAACCCATGAAAACAGCATCATTTGCGTCTTTTTCCGTTTTTGACGCCAAAATAACCGCTCTGGCAGTGGTCTCGACCGCCTCAGCGGTCTTGACCGCCCCAGCAGTGGCGACTTCCGCTCCAGCGGTACCCACCGCCTCAGCGGAGATGTCTACCGCCCCAGCGGAATCGACATCTGCCCCGGCGGTCGCGGCGATTTCTGCTTCAGTTTCTTCCCTTGTCTGTCCAAAAGAAAAAAATTTTGAGCTGAAAATACTTCCCCCCCACTTGAAATATGCTTACTTGGGGGAAGAAAACACCTTTCCGGTAATTATAGCCAATGGTCTTTCTGTTGAAAATGAAAATAACCTTTTGGAAGTTTTAAAAACAAATAAAAAGGCCATTGGTTGGGAGTTATCGGATTTGGTTGGCATTAGCTCTTCCATTTGCACTCATAGAATTTTTCTGGAGGAAGGTGCTAAAGCCATAAGGCAAATCTCAGAGGAGAACAAATCCTCTTATTCTTGATGTGGTGAAGAAAGAGATTTCAAAACTCCTTCAGGCCGGGATCATCTATCCTATCTCTGATAGTGAATGGGTGAGCCCCGTGCAAGTTGTTCCTAAAAAGTTTGGAATCACTGTCATCAAGAATGAGAGAGATGAACTTATACCCACTAGAATACAGAATTCTTGGCGGGTGTGTATTGATTACCGCAGACTGAATGAAGTAACGCGCAAGGATCACTTTCCTTTGCCGTTCGTTGATCAAATGCTTGAAAAACTTGCGGGTCAATCACACTACTGCTTCCTTGATGGATTCTCTGGGTATTTTCAAATACAAATAGCACCGGAGGACCAGGAGAAAACTACTTTCACTTGTCCCTTTGTGGTACCTATGCTTATCGTAGGATGCCATTTGGTTATGCAATGCTCCTGGTACTTTCCAAAGGTGTATGATGAGCATCTTCTCAGACTTTATTAGTGAATTTTTGGAAGTGTTCATGGACGACTTTACTGTGTATGGAGATTCCTTCGACTCTTGCTTGCAACACCTCTCCATTGTTTTAAAACAGTGTATCAGGACCAACCTGGTGTTAAATTTTGAAAAATGTCACTTTATGGTTGATAAAGGTGTGGTCCTGGGACACATTGTCTCTAAAGAGGGTATTGCAGTTGATCCTACAAAAGTCGAAGTAATTTCCTCTCTACCTCACCCCGTCTCTGTGCGGGAAATTCGCTCTTTTCTGGGTCATGCAGGTTTTTACAGGCGTTTCATAAAGGATTTTAGCAAAATTGCAAAGCCGCTGACCGACTTGCTACAGAAAGATGCCGAATTTGACTTCAATAAGGACTGCCAAGAGGCATTTGAGCTACTAAAATCCAGACTAGTTTCCGCACCGATCGTGAAACCTCCGAAGTGGGACCTCCCCTTTGAGATCATGTGTGATGCGTCTGACTATGCTGTGGGTACCGCGCTAACTCAGCGCGAAGGTAAGGAATCCTTTGTAATTTCTTATGCTTCTCGTACTTTAGATTCTGCTCAGGCTAACTATACCACCACTGAGAAGGAGCTTTTGGCAATTGTTTTTGCTCTTGAAAAATTTAGATCTTATCTCCTTGGCTTCCATGTGGTGGTGTACACAGACCATGCAGCTCTAAAGTACTTGTTAAAGAAACCAGATGCAAAGCCCCGCCTTCTCAGGTGGATGTTGCTCTTGCAAGAATTTGATTTGGATATAAAAGACAGGAGTGGTTGCCACAATCTGGTAGCTGACCATCTGAGCAGAGTTGAGCATATTCCAGATGACCCAATTTCGCTGGATGATCAGTTCCCAGATGAATGAATCATGAGTGTGCAGACTTCTATGCCTTGGTTCGCAGACATTGCGAATTATTTGGTTGCCAAAACCGTCCCCACATATTTTTCAAAGGCCCAAAGGGACAAACTTATTTCTGATGCAAAATATTATGTGTGGGATGACCCCTATTTATGGAGGTTTTGTGCTGATCAAATCATTCGCAGGTGCGTTCCTGACCATGAGCACCACTCCATACTTGACTTTTGCCATGCACAGGCTTGTGGTGGCCATTTCGAACTGCAGCGCACTGGTCGTAAAATTCTTGAGTGCGGTCTATTTTGGCCATCTATTTTCAAAGATTGTTATGAATACTGCAAGTCCTGTGCTAGGTGTCAAAAGATGGGAAAGAATTCTAGGAGGAATGAAATGCCTCAACAACCATTATTGTTTTGTGAAATTTTTGATGTTTGGGGTATTGACTTCATGGGACCTTTCCTTACTTCTGCTGGCTTAAATTATATTCTCTTGGCTGTTGATTATGTGTCTAAGTGGGTTGAGGCAATCCCCACTCGTACTAATGACTCTGCTGTGGTTTGTAACTTTGTAAAAGGTAACATAATCTCTAGATTTGGCATTCCTAAGGCCATCATCAGTGACCAAGGCACCCACTTCTGTAACAAAACTTTTGATGCCTTGCTCCGCAGGTATGGGGTTGTTCATAAGATGGCAACACCTTATCATCCTCAGACTAACGGGCAGGCTGAGGCTGTCCAATCGAGAAATTAAAAAGATTTTAGAAAAAATGGTTGGACCCTCAAGAAAGGATTGGAGTGCTAAGTTATCTGATGCTCTGTGGGCTTACCGTACTGCTTATAAAACCCCGATTGGGATGAGCCCCTTTCGGTTGGTATTTGGAAAATCCTGTCATTTGCCGGTGGAAATTGAACACCGTTCATACTGGCGGTTAAGCAGTGTAACATGGACCTAGGGAATGCCGGTAAGGAGAGAAAATTACAGCTGCAGGAACTCGATGAACTCAGGCGGGATGCCTATGAGAGCTCAAAGATCTACAAAGAGAAAACTAAGGCCTTCCATGACCAACTCATTCTGAGGAAAGAATTTCATAAGGGTCAGGAAGTGCTCCTTTACAACTCCAGGCTCCAACTCATGGCCGGAAAGCTGAAATCAAGGTGGGAAGGCCCCTATGTGGTGAAGAAGGTCTACCCTTTTGGGATGATTGAGATACAATGCAAAAAGACCAACTTTACCTCCAAGGTCAATGGACACAGACTGAAAGTGTTCCATCAAAGCCCCAACAAAGAAATAAATCAAACTGAAGTCCTCCTTTTTGAGGGAGTGAAGCCACCCAATTAGGTGGCCACACGTCCAACTTAGGGACGTTAAATCAAAGTGCTTGGTGGGAGACAACCCACTGCTATTTCTTTCCTTCCTTTAAACTCATAGTGTCATTTGTTTCGTTTGTTTTATTTTTTTTTAAATCTTATTTTTTATTTTTATTTTGCATACAAGCTTCACTATGAACTAAAAAGCATATTTGTGGGCACAAGAGAGCAAGTATAGTGGTGAGGGAGGCAAATGGCGTAACTGCAATCGTTTAGCGCGGACAGACCGCCTAGGCGGCCCCTTAACCGCCCCAGCGGTCGCGGCATTCAAAACGTTGCGTTCCGCATAAGCGGAACAGTGCGTTTTGCACAAAGCGCCCCAGCGGTCCCTCAACCGCCCAAGCGGTTCGACCGCTCTGAAACTTAAAGCGGAGGCCGAGCGGCATTTGGGGACATTTCATCTTTCTCCCCTCTCTTGCTCAAACCCTAGCAGAGCTAAAGAGAAACCCCTCTGCCTTTCGCCGCCGCCGTTCGCCGCCGCATCTGAGCTCCCTCACCTTCATTTTTACACCTCTCAAGTAAGCTTGTATGTAGTGTTCACCATTAAATCCCGTTTTTCTCTCTTTTTCTTTCGATTTGGGTTAAATATTGAGATTAGTTATGGATTGTTAGTGTTTACCCCTTCCTAGGCCAGTTATATCATGATTTTTGAGGTTTGAAAAAGCTTGGGTAGTACAAAAATGGCAGAAATCAGCGTTTTTGTCACTGTGCACTGTTCTGACCGCCACGAACCGCCCAGGCGGTTGCGATGACCGCCAAGGCAGTCGTGCCGCGACTGCATTGACTCGTCCAGCATACTGAGTTTATTGATAGTTGGTGTTGTTGCTACTAACGCCTAACCCTTATTGTCCCTGTGTATCTGTGTTGTTGTTCTTATTTCTTGCAGATCGATGGCACCGAAGAGAGCCCGCCGGTCACAACAAACTCAGAGAGAGTCCTCCCGAGACTTCCGCGAGGTGGAAGCATCTGACAGCTATTTTTTTGACTGCTTGGTGGCTGAGGAGCGCTACTATGAGGACTTTTAGAAGCGCTCCATTCTCCATGAGCACCACCTCTGCTATGGGGGTTCAAATCCGTCCATTGGAGCCGTGGTGGCAGGGATTCAGACGCGTCGATGGAACTTCCTGCTCGCTGAGCCAAAGGAAGCCAACTGGACTCTGGTGAGGGAGTTCTATGCGAACTACCACACCATAGGAGCAACTCATGTTCATCTCCGCGGTCAACAGGTTCCGGTATCCCCAGGGCCATAGCTGAGGTTCTTTGCATCCCTCTACCCACCAGCAAAACATGGCAGGATGATGATGAGTTTCACTCAGCTCCGCCGCCAACCTACTGCGGATCTCTTGGAGAGGGTGCGAGCCAGACTTTGTGTAGAGGGGGGGACTGGCACAGAAACGCAAATGGTCTGCAAACCCATCTCCCCTCAAAGCACATCACCCTAGAGACCAGAGCGTGGACTCGGGTCGTTTTCAGCCACATACGACCTAACTCTCACCATTCAGATATTACCGACGATGCCATTCTTGTCTACCTGATTTTGGGGAACTCTTGATAAATGTGCCAAAAATGATTTACACTACAATGAGTAAGGTGCATGATGGTGCTCGCTTCCGTAGCCTTCCCTACCCGCTTTGATCTCCACCATGGCTGAGCGGGCAGGGGTGGCAGAAGAAGACACTGATGATTGGCAGGGAGACATCCCAAAGGTGGGGGTTACTGGTCTGGTACAGCGGGATACAACAGAGCGAAGAGCCAGGGAGCGCGCAGCCGCCGCCGCAGCTGCCCGCGAGGTCCCTGATATTGCTGGCCCACCTGCTGACGCTCCTGGCCTTCTTCATTCGATGGTATGTGCTCCACTCTCATGACCCACATAGATACCAGGTTTGAGCGAATGCAGGGCGAGCTCGCAGTGCAATTGCGAGCATCCCAGAGAGAGACCATCCGACAGATGCGGGCTCTGATGCTTGACCCGCAGCACCGCTTTGACGATGATGATGAGGATGAGTAGCCTGCAGCAGCAGGTCGAAGGGGCACACCTGAGTTGGTTGGATCTGAGAACTCAGGGTGTGCGTACCACTCTCCATTGAGCCTGACAATGCCACTGAGACAGTGACAAACCCAAGTGTGGGGGGGTAACACTTTCTTGCCTTTTTTCTTAACTCTTGTTTAGTTAGTTGATATTTTTTTAGTTAGTATTCTATCTGTTGAGACTGGTTAGCTGCTAGTACTGGTTTTGTTTTGATGGTGAACTAGGTAGTTGATACTTGTTTCCTTTTGTGCTTAAAATTATTAACTGTTGGCAATTGTGATATATATGTTCTTAGACTATGAGCAATGAATTAGGTTGGATGCATGAATGATGCTTGTATACCCTTAGTTTTAAGCCTTCAACAGCACTATTTATTGCACACACACACAGGTACACCGATCCTGGACTTGCCAAATAGCCAGCTCTTCTGTACTTGATGTAGATGATAGACTCATGCATTTTCTTGTTCAGCCCACTGCCATATAGACCTACCCTTGTAATTACCCTTGTTTAGCCAATTTGAGCCTTATTCCCCTTTGTTCATATTAGCCACATTACAAGCCAAAAAGTGAAAAACAATTATTACCCTGTGGAAATTAAGTGAACATGGTTTGTTTGTATAATATTTGGGGGTTATGATGCTTGATTGGGATATTGGGAGTTCTTACATGCTTGTAAAGGAAGAAATTGGGTAACTGGTGGGGTGAAAGGTTTGTGTACAGTAATTGGGTATTTGGTTAGGGGAAAAGCAAAACAATTTATTTACTTAATATTAATTCCTCTTAGTAATTTGTTAGTTTGCACTTCATTCTGCCATCTCCTTT
>CM024271.1:15457155-15482701 GCA_013621005.1 Aeschynomene evenia
CTAATGAAGCTCAATATACACAATTAGGACCAAAATAGGCTCATTACATCATCCTTTGGTTATCTAAACCTTCCTAGTGACTAAAATGGAGTCATTGACCAAAGTAAGACTTAATGAAGCTCAATACACTCAATTAGGACCAAAATAGGCTCATTACATCATCCTTTGGTTATCTGCAACATCCTAGTGACTAAAATAGAAGAATTGACCAAAGTATGGACTAATGAAGCTCAATACACTCAATTAGGACCAATATAGGCTCATTACATCATCCTTTGGCAGAATTGACGAAAGTAAGACCTAATGAAGCTCAATACACTCGATTAGGACCGAAAAAGGCTACCTACATCATCCTTTGGTTATATAAACCTTCGTAGTAACTAAAATAGAAGAATTGACCAAAGTGAGACCTAATGAAGCTCAATACACTCATTTAGGACAAAAATAGGCTCATTACATCATCATTTGGTTATCTACACCATCCTAGTGACTAAAATGGTTGAATTGACCAAAGTAAGACCTAATGAAGCTCAATACACTCAATTAGGACCAAAATAGGCTCATTACATGATCCTTTGGTTATCAAGACCATCCTAGTGACTAAAATGGCAGAATTGACCAAAGTAAGACCTAATGAAGCTCAATACACTCAATTAGGACAAAATAGGCCCATTACATCCTCCTTTGGTTATCTACACCATCCTAGTGACTAAAATGGTAGAATTGACCAAAGTAAGAACTAATGACGCTCAATACACACAATTAGGACCAAAATAGGCTCATTACATCATCCTTTGGTTATCTAAACCTTCCTAGTGACTAAAATGGAGTCATTGACCAAAGTAAGACTTAATGAAGCTCAATACACTCAATTAGGACCAAAATAGGCTCATTACATCATCCTTTGGTTATCTACAACATCGTAGTGACTAAAATAGAAGAATTGACCAAAGTAAGGACTAATGAAGCTCAATACACTCAATTAGGACCAAAATAGGTCATTACATCATCCTTTGGCAGAATTGACCAAAGTAAGACCTAATGAAGCTCAATACACTCGATTAGGACCGAAAAAGGCTCACTACATCATCCTTTGGTTATATAAACCTTCGTAGTAACTAAAATTGAAGAATTGACCAAAGTGAGACCTAATGAAGCTCAATACACTCATTTAGGACCAAAATAGGCTCATTACATCATCCTTTGGTTATCTACACCATCCTAGTGCTAAAATGTAGAATTGACAAAAGAAAGAACTAATGAAGCTCAATACACACAATTAGGACCAAAATAGGCTCATTACATCATCCTTTGGTTATCTAAACCTTCCTAGTGACTAAAATGGAGTCATTGACCAAAGTAAGACTTAATGAAGCTCAATACACTCAAATAGGACCAAAATAGGCTCATTACATAACCCTTTGGTTATCTAAACCTTTCTAGAGACTAAAATTGAAGAATTGACCAGAGTAAGACCTAGTGAAGCTCAATACACTCAATTAGGACCAAAATAGGCTCGTTACATCATCCTTTGGCTATCTAAAACATCCTAGTGACTAAAATGGAGCAATTGACCAAAGTAAGACCAAATGGAGCTCAATACACTCAATTAGGACCAAAATAGGCTCATTACATCATCCGTTGGCTATCTAAACCTTCCTACTGACAAAAATGGATCCATTGACCAAAGTAAAACCAAATGGAGCTCAATAAACTCAATTAGGAACAAAATAGGCCCATTACATCCTCCTTTGGTTATCTACACCATGCTAGTGACTAAAATGGAAGAATTGACCAAAGTAAGACCTAATCAAGCTCAATACACTCAATTAGGATCAAAATAGGATCATTACATCATCTTTTGGTTATCTACAACATCCTAGTGACTAAAATGGAAGAATTGACCAAAGAAAGACCTAATGAAGCTCAATATACACAATTAGGACCAAAATAGGCTCATTACATCATCCTTTGGTTATCTAATCCTTCCTAGTGACTAAAATGGAGTCATTGACCAAAGTAAGACTTAATGAAGCTCAATACACTCAATTAGGACCAAAATAGGCTCATTACATCATCCTTTGGTTATCTACAACATCCTAGTGACTAAAATAGAAGAATTGACCAAAGTAAGGACTAATGAAGCTCAATACACTTAATTAGGACCAAAATAGGCTCATTACATCATCCTTTGGCAGAATTGACCAAAGTAAGACCTAATGAAGCTCAATACACTCGATTAGGACCGAAAAAGGCTCACTACATCATCCTTTGGTTATATAAACCTTTGTAGTAACTAAAATAGAAGAATTGACCAAAGTGAGACCTAATGAAGCTCAATACACTCATTTATGACCAAAATAGGCTCATTACATCATCCTTTGGTTATCTACACCATCCTAGTGACTAAAATGGTAGAATTGACCAAAGTAAGAACTAATGAAGCTCAATACACACAATTAGGACCAAAATAGGCTCATTACATCATCCTTTGGTTATCTAAACCTTCCTAGTGACTAAAATGGAGTCATTGACCAAACTAAGACTTAACGAAGCTCAATACACTCAATTAGGACCAAAATAGGCTCATTACATCATCCTTTGGTTATCTACAACATCCTAGTGACTAAAATGGAAGAATTGACCAAAGTAAGACCGAATGAAGCTCAATACACACAATTAGGACCAAAATAGGCTCATTACATGATCCTTTGGTTATCTAAACCTTCCAATGACATAGAATGCAGTCATTGACACATATAGTCAATGTAGAGCTCCAGAACCCTTATGAGAAATTAAGCATAATTCTCTTAGAGTTATGAAAGTTTTAATGATAACAAGGGTAAGCAAAAGTATAAAATTTTACTTAAGGTTTTGCTAATATGTGCGTAAGTGTCTCAGAAAGCTTTAAATATTGCAATGCCATGAGCAAAGACCAAGACAAAAACATCAAGTAGCCTCGAGATCAATTGATAAAATCATAGCGCCAAAGATATCAGAAAGGATGTCTCAGAAGCGCAGAAGGTGAAAACATGTTTCTGAGGAAAAGAACACTGTCGCCTCATAAAGGTCTCAGAAAACCTTGAGACTAGTAGTTCTCAGAAGGGTCTTCCCTCAGAAGGTTCGCCTCAGAAGTCCGTCAACTCTTAAAAGGTTGGACTCAAGAAGCAACCAAGTGTCTATAATTTCGCGCCGCACTGATCTGCAGTTCTGAAAAGTTCCTCATTTCGCGCTGACTGTAGCAGGGAGCCGTTCTGAAAAGGACACAGCCACATAAGCAAAGTGAAAGCTTCTAATTTCGCGGCTCTTTGATGCCTATATATATGAGTTCAATTCCAGAGCAATGTGACGAAACTCTTGCGCAAAAAACTCTTGATTAAACGTGCCAAAAACTCTGTTGAATTGAAAATCATTTTGCGAAAACTTAGAACTTTCTCAGAAAGACAATTTTTACGAAAATTGTTCTTCTAACTTTGCAAAATCTTCTAGTTCTGAATTGGTGTAAATTCTTACATTTGTAAGTTAAATCTAGAAGTCTACTAAGGGACAAATTAAGTTTGTAACTTAATCTTAGTAGTTGATTTTTCGAAGCAAAAACAACTTTCTGAAAAAACGCTAAGTCCTTCGTTGTTTGAAGGCAGTTTTAAGTCCTCTAGTGTTTGAGGCAAAGTTCAAAGTCCTTAACTGTTTAAGGCAAGGAAGTCCTCTGTTGTGAGGCAAGGAAGTCCTCTGTTGGAGGCAAGGAAGTCCTCTAGTGTGAGGCAAGGAAATCCACTTCGAGTTGTGAAGTGGTGGAAGTCCTTTACTTGGTAAAGGCAGTGTTGTCTGAGAAGGCACATTAAGAAGAATATCTAAGAACTCTCAACTGAAGGTTGAGGACTGGAGTAGGTTGGTTATAACCGAACCAGTATAAAAACTCTTTGTGTTAAGCTTTTCTTCCTTACTCTTTAATTGCATAAAGCTTTGAGAAAAAACTTAACCACGATTTTAATTAAGAAGTCTCGTGAAAACATTACTGATTAAAATCAGAAAGCGTTTAAAAGATTATAACTTAAAGTCGTTTTCTTAAGACTGCTCAGATAGGAACTTTCTCAGAAAGACTGAGTTCTCAGAAACTTAATCTTCTCAGAAAGCTATTTCCGCTGCAAACTCTTAAATCTACCTTCTGAGTAAAAACAGCTTTCTAAGTAAAGGTTTTAAGAAGTAATGTTTAAAACTTGCACGATTCAACCCCCCCCCCTTCTCGTGCACACATACACTTTCAATTGGCATCAGAGCTCGGTCCTTAAGGGGTTGAGCACTTAGCAGTGTCAAGGAAAAAGATCCACGAAAGGAAATATGAATTCACCAGCTGCATTCATATCAGATGGGGCTTCAATAAACAGACCTCCGATGTTCCTCGGAGACAGCTTCGACTACTGGCGTGACAGGATGACGCTATTCATCAAGCACACCAGTCTGGACTTATGGATAGGATCGAGAATGGAGACTATCAGCCGCTGCAGACAATTACAGAGGATGCTGTAGTTGCAACAGACGCTGAGCCAGGAGTGGCACCTCCAGCACTCAGAACCTATACAAGACGAGTCCCTAAGGACGAATGGACTCAAGAGATGAAGGAGAAGATACAACTCAACTTCAAAGCTAAATACATTCTCCTCTGCGCCTTGCCCAAGGTAGAATACGACAAGATTGTGTCGTGTGACACCGCTCAAGAAATTTGGGAGAGACTACACATGCTGCATGAAGGAAATGATGAAGTCAAGGAAACCAAGATATCAATGCTCGTACATAAGTACGAGTCCTTCTGCATGCAACCTGAGGAAACCATTGACAACATGTCAATAAGGTTTCTCCACATCATAAATCAGCTAAAGGTCTTGGGAAAAGACCTACTCCAACGCTGAGATGGTGAGGAAAATTCTCAGAAGCCTCTCTGCCAAGTGGCGCCCAAAGGTGACAGCAATCCAAGAAGCAAAGGATCTAAATCAGCTAGGTTTAGATGTACTGTTTGGCTCACTCAGAACACATGAGATTGAGCTTGAAGGACTGCTTGGAGGACCATCTTCATCCTCAAGACCTCAGAAAGCTCTGGCTCTGAAAAGTCAGATCAAGAAGACTTCAAAAGCCCTAAAGGCTGAAGAAATATCTGAGTCTGAAAACGATCAAGACTCAGATTCCGATGAAGATGATATCTCTCTTCTAGTAAGGAAAATGAAGAAAGCTTGGAAGAGAAGACCAAGCAAAGACAAAGAGATCACTCCTAGAAAAGGAAAGTCAAAACCTTCTGATGCCACATGTTTCGGCTGTGGAGAAAAGGGCCACTTCAAAACGGAGTGCCCTCAGAACAAGGGAAAGAAGAAGTTCATTCCCAAAAAGAAGAAGAAGGCAATGGCTGCTACATGGAGTGACTCAGAAGAGGAAGGCTCTGAGTCAGCAAGTGAAGAGGAAGCTAATGTCTGCTTCATGGCCGGTACTGACTATATTCTGGAAACAGAATCTGAGTCAGAAGAGGTACCAAACTCTCCTCCTCTCTCACACTCATACAGTGAGATCTCAGAACTCTATGAAGAGCTTCTGAGAGACTCAAACGAATTAGCTAACAATTTCAGCAAACTAAGAAAGTCTTTTTAAACACTTAGAAGCTGAAAATGCTAGACTAATTCAAGAAGTAGAGAACCTAAGGCTTGAAAGAGATGACTTTAAAAATAGATATCTTGAAAGTCACAACCTCTATCAAGCTTTAGAAACAATGTCTTCTATAACTGTTGAAAAAGCCGAACTGGCTTTGATAGAATTACAAAAGACAAATGAGCTTCTCACTTCTGACTTAGTTAAGATGATCAAAGGTGAGAAAATGATGACACTCTTGCTTGGTGGTCAAAGACCCTACAAGGATAAGAGTGGACTTGGTTATGAAGAAATCTTCGAACCAAATGATATTGATCCATCTTTAACTAAATCACTTCGCATGTGCATCGCATGTTTTAAAAGTGGCCATGGTTCTGAAAAATGTCCTATGTTGGATAAAGGAAAAATCTCTAAGCCTTAGAAGGCTCAAAAGAAAAATCAGAAAGCAAAGCCTTCTAAGAAGACTAACCCCTCTCAGAAGGGAAAAAACTTCTCAGAAAGCAAGTGCTTCTGAAAAGGGCAAACAAAAAGTCTTTGACTCTCAAAACCATGACCCTTCTAAGAAAAGAAGGCAAAAGTCCAAGAAAGCTAACAAGCAAGGACCCAACAAAGAATGGGTACCTAAATCTGTTAACTTTGTGACTGCAGGTACATCATCAAGCGCTGCTCCACCACCACGATGAGCAGTGGTACCTTGACAGTGGCTGCTCGAGGCACATGACTGGAAGCAAGCACTGGTTCAGAAGCCTCAAGCCCAAGAAAAGCGGAACAGTGCGATTCGGTGATGGCGCTAAGGGAAGGGTCACTGCAATCGGAGATGTTGGTCAGGATCCCTCTCACCAAATCTCAGATGTACTTTTGGTCGATGGTTTAACTCACAATCTATTAAGCATTAGTCAATTTTGTGACAAAGGCTTAAAGGTTGAGTTTTATGCCAAGTATTGTCATGTGATTAATCTCACAAATGAGAAGATCGTTCTGGAAGGAAAACGTGTTGGTAACATCTATGTTATCCATCTGGATGATCTAAAGGATCAAAACGTGGAATGCCTTGTCTCTGTCCAAGAGGACAAATGGCTATGGCATAAGAAACTTGGTCATGCCCATATGAGACTTCTTTCTGAGCTCTCTCAGAAAGGACTTGTAAAGGGCCTTCCCAGCATTAAGTATCAGAAGGATGCAACCTGCGACTTCTGTGAAAGAGGGAAACAGACCAAGGCTTCCTTTCCCAGTAAAAGTGGTATTTCTACTCAGAAACCACTGGAATTGCTCCACATGGATCTCTTTGGACCAACCAGAACGGCTTCCCTTTCTGGAAAACGCTATGGTCTTGTCATAGTGGATGATTACTCCAGATTCACTTGGGTTTTCTTTCTAGCCTCTAAGGAAGAAACTTTTGAGAAGTTCAAAGCATTTGCGAAAAGAGTCTCAACAGAAAAGGATTCGCACATTCATACCATAAGATCAGATCATGGTGGTGAATTTGAGAATCTTGCTTTCGAAAAGTTTTGCGAAAATCTGGGCATTGCTCACGAATTCTCATCTCCCATAACTCCTCAACAAAATGGAGTGGCTGAGAGAAAGAATCGAAGCCTTCAAGAAATGGCAAGAACAATGCTCTTAGAAAGCGGACTATCAAAAGGGTTCTGGGCTGAAGCAGTTAATACTTCATGCTATATTCAGAATCGAGTCTTTCTGAGACCAATTCTGAAAAAAGACACCTTACGAGCTATGGAAGAATAAGATACCAAACATTTCTTATTTCCATATATTTGGTTCTTCCTGTTTTATTCTCAACACAAAGGACAAACTCTCTAAGTTTGATCCTAAGTCCGATGATGGATACTTCCTAGGATACTCCTCAGTCTCTATAGCTTACAGAGTATATAACAAAAGGAGTAAATGTGTTGAAGAGACAATCCATATTAAGTTCAAAGAACTTAGTAAGGACATGTTTCAGAAAGATGCTAACTTAGAAGATGAGTTTGAGAAACTCAACATCACTTCTGAGAAAGCCAAAAGAAAAATTCTTATAGATGATGAGACTAATTTCCAACCCATGGAACAACCATCTCCATCTAAAGAAAAATCCAGTAGCATCATTGAAGCTCCAGAACCTAGAGAATCTACTTCTCCAAATGCAATGGAACCTAGACTCTCAGAAGGTCAAGCTTCTGATGACTCAAAAAGAGAACCCTCTGTGTCTCCTTCTCAGAACCCTACTCCTAAAAGGATTAGAGGTTCAAGAGACTTGAAAAACGTCTCTAAGAATGAAGTCTTGGGCAATCCAGAACGTGGCGTAAGAACCAGAAGGAACTATACAAATCTTGCTATGGTTTCTGAACTTGAACCAGACTCCATAGAAGAGGCGTTAGATGATCCTAGCTGGGTAAATGCCATGCAGGATGAACTTGACCAATTCGAGAGAAATCAGGTTTGGAAACTAACTCAGAAGCCCAAAGGCAAGAGTGTCATTGGACTAAATGGGTGTTTCGAAACAAACTTGATGAGAACGGTCAAGTCGTGAGAAACAAGGCCAGATTGGTTGCTCAAGGGTACAACCAACAAGAAGGGATAGATTACGATGAAACTTTCGCTCCAGTCGCAAGATTGGAAGCAATCAGAATGTTGCTAGCTTTTGCTGCACACAAAGGTTTCAAACTCTATCAGATGGACGTTAAGTCTGCCTTCTTGAATGGATACCTTTCTGAGGAAGTTTATGTAAAACAACCCCCTGGTTTTGTGAATGATGCATTCCCGGACCATGTATTTAAGCTTACAAAGGCTCTCTATGGTCTGAAACAAGCTCCAAGAGCTTGGTACGATAGATTGAGCTCTTTCCTGCTTAAAAACGGATTCTCAAGAGGGAAAGTGGACACAACCCTCTTTACACTCTCAGAAGACTCTGGCTTCTTGATTGTCCAGATTTATGTTGATGACATAATCTTTGGCGCAACCAATGAATGCCTTTGCAAAGAATTCTCCAAGCTTATGCAAGGTGAATTCGAGATGAGCATGATGGGAGAATTAAAATTCTTCCTAGGATTGCAAATCAAGCAAGAGTCAGAAGGGACAGTTATTCATCAAGAGAAGTATACCAAAGAACTTCTGAGGAAGTTTCTGATAGATAAGGCCAAACCCATGAGCACTCCCATGCATCCCTCTCAAGTAATTGACTTGGATGAAGATGGTGAGAAAGTCTCAGAAAGTAACTATCGAGGGATGATTGGCTCACTTCTCTACTTAACTGCCTCCAGACCAGATATCCAACTCAGTGTGGGGATCTGTGCTAGATTCCAGTCTAAGCCTAAGCAATCACATTTAACTGCAGTTAAACGAATTTTACGATATTTAAGTGGAACTACTAATCTTGGTCTTTGGTACGAGAAAGGTTGTTCTTCTGATGTTGTAGGTTACTGTGATGCCGACTACGCTGGAGATAGGATCGATCGCAAAAGCACAAGTGGCTGCTATTGCCTCTTTTGAAAATGCTTGATCACTTGGTCTTGCAAGAAGCAAAATACGATCGCCCTATCAACTGCTGAAGCTGAATATGTATCTGCTGCGAACTGCTGTTCTCAGATGCTCTGGATTAAGAATCAGCTACTTGATTATCAATTAAGGTACACCAAAATCCCTATCCTTTGTGATAATACAAGTGCTATCAACTTAGCTAAGAATCCTATTCAGCACTCTCGATCCAAGCACATTGATATAAAACATCATTTTATTCGGGATCATGTGCAAAAAGGCGACATTGAACTTAAATTTGTGAATACTGAGGATCAAATCTCAGATATATTTACAAAGCCTTTACCTGAGGATCGTTTTGATGTTCTGAAAGGACTTCTCAATCTAAGACGTTTCTAAGTACTTTGAAATTAAAAAACTCTCTCTTAGAAACCCCCCCTTAGTCCTAGTTTAGACTCTGAGACGAACAATAGAACTAAGCTTCTGAGCTAGAAGTAGGAAAACACAGAAAAACTCTATCTGAGAAAATTTGTTCTCAGAAGACTCATCTCTCAGAAAGGAGATCTTCTGATGAGTTCCGAGGACGTGTGCTACCCAAATGTGGTGAGAGCATTCTATTCGCAAATAGAAAGGTTCACCAACAAAGGGGTCAAGAGCACGATTGGTGACCAACAGATCCGCTTCTCCTCCTCTGACATCAACAAAGTCTTCAAGACCTTGAATGGTGGTGCAGTCATCGCCGACGACCCAGAATGGGTCAAGGAAGTAGATGACTCAGAAGAAGAAGTAGTGACACTTCTGACTGGTAGCAACAGCCTACCACTCAAGGGGTAAAGGTGCCTCATCCTTACGCAAGAGGCCAGAATCATCTTCTCCGTTGTTCAACACACCCTTCTCCCTCGGATTGGAGACATGGGGAACGTTACCACCATGGATGCATGCCTATTATACCACCTGCTGAAGAAGGAAAGAGTAGATTTTGGGAGGATGGTGCTCAACTACATGATGCACCAGGCTCATCCTAAGAGGGCTCTCACAAGTCTACCTTACGGAAGCCTTCTGACCAGAATCCTCGACCATTTCTCCTTCCCACTTGAAGACTATGAATACGTCTTCAACCACAGCAAATTCACCATGGTCACCTTCAACAACATCAAGAAGAATAAGGTACCAGAGACGGGGGCACCTAAGAAGAAGGAGGAAGCAAAGCCTTCTAAGGAGCTGCTGGTCCCAACCAAACCTCTAAGGCTGAGAAAGGAAAGGAAAGGTTTCCGATCCTTCAGAAAAGAAGAAGAAGAAGCAAAAGTGACTCATCCCTCTCCAACAAGGGTGACCAGGAGTATGGCTTCTGAGGAAGCTCAGAAGACTCCTCAGAAGAAACCTGAGGTTGTTGAGGCTGCTGAAGACTCAGAAGAAACAACTTCTGAGCAACTCCTAACCAGAAAGAGGAAAGCACCTCCAACTCTCCATGTTCCAGACGTGCCACCAGAAGGGAAAAAGAAACGTGGTCGTTTGGTAAACGCTTACTCTAAAACTCCACCTTCATTTCTTAAATCTTCTTCTACTTCAATTCCTGTTTCTGATTCTGTTGCTGGTTTTAAACCCACCAAATTTAAAACTAAACTCCTACATTCCTTGAAATATCAGGGAAAGACTCACAAAGGAGTGGGGATAAAAACCACTAAGAAACAGAGCCCGCCGAAGCCGACGGGTAAAGAAATTGTAGCAGTTGCTGCTACTGCTGCCACCACCGCTACTGCTACTGCTGCTGCTGTTGAAGAAGAAGCAGAAGCTTCTCATCACTCCTCTCCCTCTGGGAATGTCTCCCCTACCAGAGAAGACATTCAAGGGCATGGAGGAAATGTTGCTGATTCTTCTTCAGAAGAAGAGGATGCAGCAAGCTTTCGCATTGAGCATCGCACTCCAGATGCTGGAAGCTCCAAGAAAGAGCCCCAGAAGAAGCCATCTGAGGTTTCTATGGTTGAACTTTCTGAGGCAACCACAACTGAAGTTGCCACTGTGAATGCTGAGTCATTGGCTCAGACGATGCTTGACGTCCAGAAGGCACTGGATCAACCTTCTGAGACTCCAGAAGCTGCTCAGATGCAACCACAACAACAACTACAGCATGAGGAAGCCTTAATTGAACCAACTTCTGAGGTTGGTCTCCTCTCTTCTGAGATCCCTTTGGAACATGAGCAAACTCATGTCTCAACACATGAAGTAGTGTCAGGGACCACCAGCACTAGGCTCAGCTCAGAGGTGGGCGCTGATGCTACCATGGCTGCCGGAGTTGCAGCAGTTGAGGCATTTGTTGCCCACAGTTCCTTAGAAGGAACTCTATCTGAGAAGGACTCTCAGAAGGAACCAGAGGTTACTCCTCTAGATATCACAGAGGTTCCTCCTACATCCTTTGATCAACAAGGTCCCACCTTTTCGATTACGGACTCAATGATTGGTTCCGGCTTTCAGCTGGGAAGGATGGTAGTCACCCCACCCTCTGTACAATTTCGGCCCTTCTTTGGTCGAATTGAGAAGTTGAAAGGCAGTGAAGCCATCCATAGTCAGATTTCAACTTTCAGCCTCTCCGAAGATGCTCAGACTTCTGGTGCCATGGAGCAACCATCAGCTCGGCAACCCTCTGATCTAGACCTTGCTCTAGTTTCTGAGGACACTCAAAGGCAGCCTTCCATTGAACTTGCTGCTATTGAAGGCAAAGCTGTCCAAGAAGAAGAACTTCCTGAATATCAAACGAGGGATATCATCGATGAAGTACTTGAGGCTGAAGTCTCTCGTCCTCCTTCATCTCAACCCTCATCTTCTCAACAGCCTTCCACTGCCTCTGACCTACCTCCAGAATGCGCTCCGAATGCGACTCAGAGCGAGATTCTCATGGAGATATGCCAGCTGCTACGCTATATTGCCAGAAGGCAGTAGTTCTAAGTCAATGATGGCGTTTATGTCTTAGCCACCCTTTTTGATGTAACAAAGGGGGAGTAGATAAATGATGATAAAATTTTTGTACATTGGCTATCGTAAACACTAGGCTAGAACTTAGGGGGAGCAACAACTTAGGGGGAGCCAAATATTTTGTATCTTTACAAAACCATCAATGAAAAATCATTAGTTTGGCAACTCATACTTTACTTTACTTTATGCTCATCTTTATTATTTGGCATCTCTTGATTTACTTAGCTTTGTATTTCTGAAATTCATACATATATTCATCAAGAAATACACGCTATGAACTTGATAATCTCAAACAGTAATCATATATTGCATAATTTAACTGTTGATTATCACAGCCTTCTAAGAAAATAACTAAGTCTTCTATCAGAAAGCTAAGTTAGTTTCTAAGAAAGCAAAAGTGCATTCTGAATAAGTTATGAACTTACTCAGAAACACTTCTGAACTTAAGCAAAATTATTATCTTAAGACTTAAGTTGTTATCATCAAAAAGGGGGAGATTGTAAGCTTCAGAACCCTTCTGAGAGAATTAAGCATAATTCTCTTAGAGTTATAAAAGTTTTAATGATAACAAGGTAAGCCATAAGTATAAAATTTAACTTAAGGTTTTGCTAATATGTGCGCTAAGTGTCTCAGAAAGCTTTAAATTATTGCAATGCCATGAGCAAAGACCAAGACAAAACATCAAGTAGCCTCGAGATCAATTGATAAAATCATAGCGCCAAAGATATCAGAAAGCATGTCTCAGAAGCGCAGAAGGTGAAAACATGTTTCTGAGGAAAGAACACTGTCGCCTCAGAAGGGTCTCAGAAAACCTTGCGACTAGTAGTTCTCAGAAGGGTCTTCCCTCAGAAGGTTCGCCTCAGAAGTCCGTACAACTCTTAGAAGGTTGGACTCAGAAGCAACCAAGTGTCTGGACTCAAGGGATCGCAAGCAGTCTCAGAAAGCTCGCTACAACTAGCTAAGGAAGTGGGAACACGCGCACTGTGCAGTTCTGAAAAGTTCCTCATTTCGCGCTGACTGTAGCAGGGAGCCGTTCTGAAAAGGACACAGCCACATAAGCAAAGTGAAAGCTTCTAATTTCGCGGCTCTTTGATGCCTATATATATGACTTCAATTCCAGAGCAATGTGACGAAACTCTTGCGCAAAAAACTCTTGATTAAACGTGCAAAAACTCTGTTGAATTGAAAATCATTTTGCGAAAACTTAGAACTTTCTCAGAAAGACAATTTTTACGAAATTGTTCTTCTAACTTTGCAAAATCTTCTAGTTCTGAATTGGTGTAAATTCTTACATTTGTAAGTTAAATCTAGAAGTCTACTAAGGGACAAATTAAGTTTGTAACTTAATCTTAGTAGTTGATTTTCGAAGCAAAAACAACTTTCTGAAAAACGCTAAGTCCTTCGTTGTTTGAAGGCAGTTTTAAGTCCTCTAGTGTTTGAGGCAAAGTTCAAAGTCCTTAACTGTTTAAGGCAAGGAAGTCCTCTGTTGTGAGGCAAGGAAGTCCTCTGTTGGAGGCAAGGAAGTCCTCTAGTGTGAGGCAAGGAAATCCACTTCGAGTTGTGAAGTGGTGGAAGTCCTTTACTTGGTAAAGGCAGTGTTGTCTGAGAAGGCACATTAAGAAGAATATCTAAGAACTCTCAACTGAAGGTTGAGGACTGGAGTAGGTTGGTTATAACCGAACCAGTATAAAACTCTTTGTGCTAAGCTTTTCTTCCTTACTCTTTAATTGCATAAAGCTTTGAGAAAAACTTAACCACGATTTTAATTAAGAAGTCTCGTGAAAACATTACTGATTAAAATCAGAAAGCGTTTAAAAGATTATAACTTAAAGTCGTTTTCTTAAGACTGCTCAGATAGGAACTTTCTCAGAAAGACTGAGTTCTCAGAAACTTAATCTTCTCATAAAGCTATTTCCGCTGCAAACTCTTAAATCTACCTTCTGAGTAAAAACAGCTTTCTAAGTAAAGATTTAAGAAGTAATTTTTAAAACTTGCACGATTCAACCCCCCCCCTTCTCGTGCACACATACACTTTCAACTATAATAATAAAAAACCATAACAAAATTTGTTAGACTTAAAAAACTATATTGGAATAGATAAATAATAGACATTAACTTATAAGATACGATCTTGATTTATAACATATGAAAAAGATATGGATTGCTAAAAAAAAATCACTAATTGAAAACAAATTTAGATACGTTTTTTTCCAATTTATTTATGCCTTGTTTGGGCATTACTTTACCCAGCACTAAAATAATATAAAAACATTACAAAATTTTTTTAACTTAAAAAACTATATTGGAATAGATAAATAATAGGCATTAATTTATAAAATAAAATCTTGATTTATAACATATGAAAAAAGATATGGATTGCTCAACAAAAATAACCAATTGAAAACAAATTTATATGTTTTTTTTTTCCAATTTACTTTTGCGCTATTTGGGCATTATTTTATCCAACACTATAATAATAAAAAACCATTACAAAATTTGTTAGACTTAAAAAAACTATATTGGAATAGATACATAATAGGCATTAATTTATAAAATAAAATATTGATTTATAACATATGAAAAAAGATATGGATTGCTTAAAAAAATTACCAATTGAAAACAAATTTATATTTTTTTTTCCAATTTACTTATGCCTTATTTGTGCATTACTTTACCATCACTATAATAATAAAAAACATTACAAAATTTGTTAGACTTAAAAAAAACTATATAGGAATAGATAAATAATAGGCATTAATTTATAAAATAAAATCTTAATTTATAACATATGAACAAAGATATGGATAGCTAAAAAAAAATAACCAATTAAAAACAAATTTGTATATGTTTTTTTCCAATTAACTTATACTCTGTTTGTGCATTACTTTACCCAACACTATAATAATAAAAAACCATTACAAAATTTGTTAGACTTAAAAAACTATATTGGAATAGATAAATAATAGGTATTATTTTATAAGATAAAATCTTGATTTATAACATATAAACAAAGATATGGATTGCTAAAAAAAATAACCAATTGAAAACAATTTTATGTATGTTTTTTTTCCAATTTACTTATATCATGTTTTGGCATTACTTTACCCAACACTATAATAATAAAAAACCATTACAAAATTTGTTAGACTTAAAAAACTATATTGGAATAGATAAATAATAGGCATTAATTTATAAAATAAAATCTTGATTTATAACATATGAAAAAAGATATGGATTGCTCAAAAAATATAATCAATTGAAAACAAATTTGTATATGTTTTTTTCCAATTTACTTATACCTTGTTTGTGTATTACTTTACCCATCACTTTAATAAGGAAAAACCATTACAAAATTTGTTAGTCTTAAAAAACTATATTGAAATAGATAAATAATAGGCATTAGTTTATAAAATAAAATCTTGATTTATAACATATGAAAAATGATATGGCTTGCTAAAAAAAATTACCATTGAAAACAAATTTGTATATGTTTTTTTCCAATTTACTTATGCCCAGTTTGGGCATTACTTTACCCAACACTATAATAATAAAAAATCATTACAAAATTTGTTAGACTAAAAAAACTATATTGGAATAGATAAATAATAGGCATTAATTTATAAAATAAAATCTTGATTTATAACATATGAAAAAAAGATATGGATTGCTAAAAAAAAATAAGCAACTGAAAACAAATTTATATATGTTTTTTCCAATTTACTTATGCCCTGTTTGTGCATTACTTTACCCATCACTATAATAATAAAAAACCATTACAAAATGTGTTAGACTTAAGAAAACTATATTGGAAAAGATAAATAATAGGCATTAATTTATAAAATAAAATCTTGATTTATAACATATGAAAAAAGATATGGATTGCTAAAAAAAAAATTAGCAATTGAAAACAAATTTATATATGTTTTTTTCCAATTTACTTATGCCCTGTTTGTGCATTACTTTACCCATCACTATAATAATAAAAAAACCATTACAAAATTTGTTAGACTTAAAAAAACTATATTGAAAAAGATAAATAATAGGCATTAATTTATAAAATAAAATCTTGATTTATAACATATGAAAAAAGATATGGATTGCTAAAAAAAATGACCAATTGAAAACAAATTTATATATGTTTTTTTTCCAATTTACTTATGCTCTGTTTGTGCATTACTTTACCCATCACTATAATAATAAAAAACCATTACAAAATGTGTTAGACTTAAAAAAATAATATTGAAATAGATAAATAATAGGCATTAATTTATAAAATAAAATCTTGATTTATAACATATGAAAAAAGATATGGATTTCTCAAAAAAAAAATAACCAATTGAAAACAAATTTATATATGTTTTTTTCCAATTTACTTATGCCTTGTTTGTGGATTACTTTACCCAACACTATAATAGTAAAAAACCATTACAAAATTTGTTAGACTTAAAAAACTATATTGGAATAGATAAATAATAGGCATTAATTTATAAGATAAAATTTTGATTTATAACATATAAAACAAGATATGGATTGTGATGGGTGAGCGTCGCAACTCCCATAAATTTAATTATTTATAAACCAAGTTCCCCTAATATAGTTTAGTGGAAACCAAGGTCGTCTCTCACAAGGAATGGCTAAGAAAGCAATACGCAAGACTAGTCGTATGAGGGTTGTCACAAGTTGGGGAATTTTGTTTGAATGCAAGAGAAATAAATTTGAATGATAAAAACAGTGGTTTATGAGGTAGAACATTCATTAGGGTGTTTATCATTGGTTACAAAAGAATGCATGAGTTGATTAATTACGTTAGAGTTAGATCTAACCCTATTGTTGTGATTCTAAGAGTTGATTGCCTAGAACAAGATTAATTAGTGAGATCTCACCTTTAGTTTTGTTATCAACAATCTTAAAAGCCAATCACATTAATCTAATTAAAAAGAATAATCAGCCAAATAATTAATCATTAACAATTCCTGATATGTCATGCATCAATTAATCAATTAATACATAAACACATGCTAATGAATTGACTTAACTCAATCGAGTAAGCCAAGACGAAGGGTTTAACACACAATTTAAGATCTCAAATTATATGCCAAGGTTTAATAATGAAAACTTATGCAAGATTAAGAACAAAGCCTCAAATTACCCCAATGATGTTTACACCATCATAAACCACCAAGAGACTTAGTTACTCATGGAGGAAATAAAAGGGCATAAAATAAATTGGAATTAAAAGCAAAGATGGAATGAAGAAATTAAACAACTTGAACAATAAAGAGTGAAGTAAAGAAAATAAATGCAAATTGAAAAGATGGAAAAGCGAATAACTGAATTAATTAAAAGAAGTAACTTACAAAACCCAAAGGGCTTGACGAATAACGTTGGAAATACAATGGAGGAAGTTAGAGCTAGACTAGGAAAGAAGATGGAATCCTAATGGAGAAAATAAACTCTAACTAAAAAGCCTATGGTTGAAAGTAAGAAAACTAGGAAAAGAAAAGATATAAAAATTGTGGTAGGTAAGTGATGTGTTTTCTGATGCATTAGCCTTCTTTAAATAGAGAGAGCAGCCTCCAAACCCTAGCTAATTGGGCCCCCAGCTCGGCCTTGCAGATAGGTCTCTGCTGTAACAGAATTGCGGCGCGGCGCTGGGGCGCTGATAACTTGCTGACAGAGCACCGGAGCGTCGTTATTTCCCAGTACTCTGGAGCAATTTAGAAAAGGGTTTTAAAAAAAGGGTTTATTACTGAATTAATCTCAATACAAGCTTGGTAGCAAGTAGTAAGACTGACTCAGGTCGTCTCTCAAGGAATCTGTGTGGCAATCATTGATTCAAACTTAGCAATAAATAAAAAGGGGGGTTTTTGGTTTGTTGTGCAAAGAAATTAAATTGAAAGCAAGTAAAGGCGATTGAAATAAAAAGATTAAATGCGAGTGCGGAATAAGTAAATTGGCATGAATTAAAAGTGACTCAAATGTAAAGAAACAGGATTAAAGGGCTTGAATTGAAAAGAGCTCAGAAAGTAAAGAGATTGTCGAATAAAAACTTTATATTAAAGAAACGAGGGAGAGATTCAAGGTGAACTCTCCCTTAAAAACAAGGTTTAATGTAAAGGCAACAACTGAAAACAAGGAAAAGTAAAGACAGTGAATTTAAATGGATGTTCAGAACAATATGTAAAAAGCAGGAAATAAAGAGTGCCCAAAACAAAGACGGTGAACGGAGAACTGAGAGCTCTGGAAAAGTAAATCCTAAAAGTAACAGAGTGCCAGCACCAGAGTGCATACAAGAGCCAAGGACTGAAAACTAGATATCTAGAACTGAGCACAAAGGGACTATTTATAAAAATCTCGACTGCTGCTGTCTTGGGCTGCTGCTGCGCTAGGTCTTTGCGCGCACGACCGCTGGGGCGGTCGCACCACCGCCTGGGCGGTAAGGCAAAATTCGGCGCACCCAGTTACGCGCGCATGACTGCCTGGGCGGTTGGTGCGTTGCTGTGAGCAGTGAGTCAGCTTTCCTTGGTTTCCAGATGCAATTTCCAACATATCTTATGATTACCTGTTCCTGAGAAGCCACAATACTAACAAAAACACATCAAATGCACCAGTGGCAACAATTAGAGTAATTAATACGCAAAATTGTACTAATACTCGAAACGGTAATGCAACTCAAATATTGCGTAAGAACCCAATTTAAGCATGATTGAGAGCATACAATTACTCAAGTTATGAGGAGAAATAAGCATGAAAATACGGTTTATGAAACCTCCCCACACTTGAACAATTGCATGTCCTCATGCAACACAGAACCAAGCAATAGATACAGGATTCCAGCACAGCAGACAACCAAGATAACAAAGAGGGAAACAAAGCTAGAGCTTACAGACATGGTTAGCAACAGACAATGGCAGTAATGAACTAGTAAGATAATACAAGTTTCCAATTAATATCCACAGACATGTTGGCAATTTCATCAAAAACAAGTAATGAGCAGGAGAATCAGGTACGAATGCATGATCGGAGAGATGCTAAGCCTCACAAGGATATAATTCACTCAATGACACTCAGGTGTATAGGCTAGTCCCTAGAACACACAACACTAACACTCTTCCTCAGACTTGCCAACGATGAAAATAGCCTCTCAATTCAAACTCGATGCATTAAGAAACATGCCACAAGGTTGTAATGGGACCAAGGTATAGGTGGGGAATTATGGGAGTGTGGACTAAAGTGGAAATTAAGATCTCATGGTTCGCCTAGTCTAGAAAATAATATATTACATAAGCACAAAGACTGAGAACCAAACATTTTATACCACAAAATCCATTCTTAGCATTGGTGGCTCCAACTATATACAAGGAGCTATAAAAACAACCTTATTTATTTATACTTATTTTTTTTTTCTTTTTCATTTTTTTCTATTTTTATTTTTTGTATATATATATATATATATATATATAAGATAATAAAAACTTTTTATTTTTCTTCCCTACCAAATACCCAAGCATTGTACACAACCTTTCACCCCCACCAATTACCCAATTTCTTCCTTTATAGGCATGTAAGAACCCCCAATATCTTAATCAAGCATCATAACCCCCAAAATAGTATACAAAACAAACCATGTTCATTTAATCTCCACAGGGTAATCATTGTTTTTCACTTTTCGGCTTGTAATGTGGCTAATATGAACAAAGGGGAATAAGACTCAAATTGGCTATACAAGGGTAGGTCTATATGGCAGTGGGCTGAACAAAAAAAAATAATGCATGAGTCTATCATTTACATCAAGTACAGAAGAGTTGGCTATTCGGCAAGTCTAGGATCGGTGTACCTGTGTGTGTGTGCAAAAAGAGTAGTGCTGTTGAAAGCTCAAAACTAAGGGTACACAAGCATCATACATGCACTCAACCAAATTCAAATTGCTCACAAACTAAGAACATATATGCCACAATTGCCAACAGTTCAAAATTTTAATTAAAACACAGGAAACCAGTATCAACTATCTAGTTCACCATCAAAACAGAACCAATCCTAGTAGCTAACCAGTCTCAGCAGATAAAATAGAGATAAAAGAAAGAGGAAACAAAAGAAACAACTAAAACAAAAGTTAAGAAAAAGGAAAGAAAGTGTTACCCCTCCCCACACTTGGGTCGTCACTGTCCTCAATGGCATTGCCAGGCTCCATGGAGAGTGGTATGCACACCCTGAGTTTCTCAGATCCAACCAACTCAGGTGTGCCCCTTAGACCTGCTGCTGCAGGCTACTCATCCTCGTCATCATCGTCAAAGCGATGTTGCGGGTCAATCATCAGAGCCTGCATCCTTCGGATGGTCTCTCTCTGGATGCTCTCAACTGCCCTGTGAGCTCACCTTGCAACCGATCGAACCTGGTATCCATGTGGGTCATCAGAGTAGTGCACATGACATCAAATGAAGAGGGCCAGGGCCGTCAGCACGTGGATCAGCAATGTCAGGGACCTCAAGGGCAGCTGCGGCGGCGGCTGCGCGCTCCCTCGCTCTGCGCTCTATGGTATCTCTCTGAATCAACCCAGTGACGCCTACTTTCGGGATATCTCCCTGCCAATCATCGGTGTCTTCTCCTAGCACCCCTGCCCGCTCATCCATGGTGGAGATCAACGCAAGGTAGGGGAGACTGCGGAAGCGAGCACCGTCATGGACCTTACTCATGGCAGTGTATATAATCTTTGGCACATTTATCCATGAGTTCCCCAGAATCAGATAGACAAGTATGGCATCATCAATAGTAATATCTGAATGGTGGGAGTTAGGTCGTATGTGGCTGAAAACGGCCCGGGTCCACACCCTGGTCTCTAGAGTGATGTGCCTTGAGGGGAGATGGGTTGGCAGACCATTTTCATTTCTGTGCCAGTCCCCCCCCCCCCTCAACACAGAGTCTGGCTCTTATCCTCTCTAAGAGATCTGCAGTGGGTTGGCGGCGGAGCTGAGTAAACTCATCATCATCCTGCCACGTTCTGCGAGTGGGCAGAGGAATGCACAAGATCTCCGCTATGGCTTCTGGGGACACCGGGACCTGTTCGCCGCGGAGGTGGACGTGAGTCGCTTCCATGGTGTGGTAGTTTCGGTAGAATTCCTCACCGAGGTCCAATTGGCTTCCTTTGGCTCAGCAAGTAGGAAAGTTCCACTGACGCGTGTGAATTTTTTGCCACCACAGCTCTAATAGACTCATTTGAGCCCCCGTAGCAGAGGTGGTGCTCAAGGAGGATGAAGCGCTTCTGGAAATCTTCATAGTAACGCTCCTCAGCCACCAAACAGTCAAAGAAATAACTGTCAGAGGCTTCCACCTCGCGAAAATCTTGGGAGGACACCCCTTGAGTTTGTTGTGACCGGCGGGATCTTTTGGGTGCCATTGATCTGCAAAAAAAATACGACAACACAGATACACATGGACAATAAAGGGTTAGGCGTCAGTAGTAACATCACAAAAATAAAAGCTCAGAATCCTGATGTTTGCAGGGCAGTCGCGGCACGACCGCCTGGGCGGTGCGAGGCGACCAAACAGCGTGCAGCGGCGGGAAATAGTAAATCTGCCATTTTTGCTCCACCCAAGCTTTTCAAAACACCAGAAAACACGACAACACCGGTCTAGGAAGGGATAAACACCAACAATCCATAACTAATCTCAACATACAACTCAAATCTAAACAAAAAGAGAGAAAAAACGGGATTTAATAGAAAGACCACATACAAGCTTACTTGAGAGGTGCAAAAATGGAGGTGGGGAAGCTAGGAAGCGGCGGATAGAGGCGAACGGCGGCGGCGGACAGCGGAGGACGGCGGCGGCGTACTCTTAGCTTTGCTAGGGTTTCTTTTTGCAAGAGAGGGGAGAGTGATGGAATGCCCTCTAAGCCGCTCGGCCTCCGCTTTATGTTTCAGAGCGGTCGAACCGCTGGGGCGGTCGAGGGACCGCCTGGGCGCTAAGTGCGAAACGCGCCGTTTCACTTAAGTGAAACGCAGCGTTTCTGGTTGCCGCGACCGCTGGGGCGGTTAAGGGACCCCTAGGCGGTCTGCCTGCGCCGACCGATTGCAGTTACGCCGTTTTCTCTTCCCTCACCACCATACTTGCTCTCTTGTACTCATAAATATGCCTTTTTTTTAGTTCACCGTGAAGCTTGTATGCAAATAAAATTAAAAATAAGAATAGAAAAATTAAAAACAAAGATAAAACAAACGAAACAAAAATAAAGAAATATCAGTGGGTTGTCTCCCACCAAGCACTTTGATTTAACGTCCTTAAGTTGGACGTGTGGCCACCTAGTTGGGTGGCTTCACTCCCTCAAAAAGGAGGACTTCAGTCTGATTTATCTCTCTGTTGGGGCTTTGATGGAACACTTTTAGTCGGTGTCCATTGACCTTGGAGGTGAAGTTGGTCTTTTTGCATAGTATTTCAATCATCCCAAAAGGGTAGACCTTCTTCACCACATATGGCCCTTCCCACCTTGATTTTAGCTTTCCGACCATGAGTTGGAGTCTGGAGTTGTAAAGGAGCACTTCCTAACCCTCATGAAATTCTTTTCTCAAAATGAGTTGGTCATGGAAGGCCTTAGTTTTCTCTTTATAAGTCTTTGAGCTCTCACAGGCATCCCTCCTGAGTTCATCAAGTTCCTGCAGCTGTAATTTCCTCTCTTTACCGGCATTCCCTAGATCCATGTTACACTGCTTAACTGCCCAGTATGCACGGTGTTCAATTTCCACCGGCAAATGACATGATTTCCCAAATACCAACCGAAAGGGGCTCATCCCAATTGGGGTTTTATAAGCAGTGCGGTAAGCCCATAGAGCATTAGACAACTTAGCACTCCAATCTTTTTCTTGAGGGTCCAACCATTTTTTCTAAAATCTTTTTAATTTCTCGATTGGACACCTCAGCCTGCCCGTTAGTTTGAGGATGATAAGGTGTTGCCACCTTATGAACAACCCCATACCTGCGGAGTAAGGCATCAAAAGTTTTGTTACAGAAATGAGTGCCTTGGTCACTGATGATGGCCTTAGGAATGCCAAATCTAGAGATTATGTTACTTTTTACAAAATTACAGACCACAGCAGAGTCATTAGTACGAGTGGGGATTGCCTCAACCCACTTAGAAACATAATCAACTGCCAAAAGAATATAATTTAAACCAGCAGAGGTAGGGAAAGGTCTCATGAAGTCAATACCCCAAACATCAAAAATTTCACAAAATAGTAATGGTTGTTGGGGCATTTCATTTCTCCTAGAATTCTTTCCCATCTTTTGACACCTAGCACAGGACTTCCAGTATTCATAACAATCTTTGAAAATAGATGGCCAAAATAGACCGCACTCAAGAATTTTACGACCAGTGCGCTGCGGTCCAAAATGGCCACCACAAGCCTGTGCATGGCAAAAGTCAAGTATGGAGTGGTGCTCGTGGTCAGGAACGCACCTGCGAATAATTTGATCAGCACAAAACCTCCACAAATAGGGGTCATCCCACACATAATATTTTGCATCTGAAATAAGTTTGTCCTCTGGGCTTTTGAAAAATATGGGGGACGGTTTTGGCAACCAAATAATTCGCAATGTCTGCGAACCAGGCATAGAAGTCTGCACACTCATGATTCGTTCATCTGGGAACTGATCATCCAGCGGAATTGGGTCATTTGGAATATGCTCAACTCTGCTCAGATGGTCAGCTACCAGATTGTGGCAACCACTCCTGTCTTTTATGTCCAAGTCAAATTCTTGCAAGAGCAACATCCACCTGAGAAGGCGGGGCTTTGCATCTGGTTTCTTTAACAAGTACTTTAGAGTTGCATGGTCTGTGTACACCAACCACTGAGAACCAAGGAGATAAGATCTAAATTTTTCCAGAGCAAAAANTGCAAGAGCAACATCCACTTGAGAAGGCGGGGCTTTGCATTTGGTTCTTTAAACAAGTACTTTAGAGCTGCATGGTCTGTGTACACCACCACATGAGAACCAAGGAGATAAGATCTAAATTTTTCCAGAGCAAAAACAATTGCCAAAAGCTCCTTCTTAGTGGTGGTATAGTTAGCCTGAGCAGAATCTAAAGTACGGGAAGCATAAGAAATTACATATGACTCCTTACCTTCGCGCTGAGTTAGCGCGGTACCCACAGCATAGTTGGACGCATCACACATGATCTCAAAGGGGAGGTCCCACTTCGGAGGTTTCACGATCAGTGCGGAGACTAGCCTAGTTTTTAGCAGCTCAAATGCCTCTTGGCAGTCCTTATTGAAATCAAATTCAGCATCTTTCTGCAGCAGGTCGGTCAGCGGCTTTGCAATTTTGCTGAAATCCTTTATGAAACGCCTGTAAAAACCTGCATGACCCAGAAAAGAGCGAATCTCCCGCACAGAGACGGAGTGAGGTAGAGAGGAAATTACTTCGACTTTTGCAGGATCAACTGCAATACCCTCTTTAGAGACAATGTGTCCCAGGACCACACCTTTATCAACCATAAAGTGACATTTTTCAAAATTTAACACTAGGTTGGTCTTGATGCACTGTTTTAAAACCAGGGAGAGGTGTTGTAAGCAAGAGTCGAAGGAATCTCCATATACAGTGAAATCATCCATGAACACTTCTAAAAATTCACCAATAAAGTCAGAGAAGATGCTCATCATACACCTTTGGAAAGTAACAGGAGCATTGCATAACCCAAATGGCATCCTACGATAGGCATAGGTACCAAAGGGACAAGTACAAGTAGTTTTCTCCTGGTCCTCTGGTGCTATTTGTATTTGAAAATACCCAGAGAATCCATCAAGGAAGCAATAGTGTGACTGACCCGCAAGTTTTTCAAGCATTTGATCAACGAACGGCAAGGGAAAATGATCCTTGCGCGTTACCTCATTCAGTCTGCGGTAGTCAATACACACCCGCCACGAATTCTGGATTCTAGTGGGTATGAGTTCATCTCTCTCATTCTTGATGACAGTGATTCCAGACTTTTTAGGAACAACTTGCACGGGGCTCACCCATTCGCTATCAGAGATAGGATAGATGATCCCGGCCTGAAGGAGTTTTGAAATCTCTTTCTTCACCACATCAAGAATGAGAGGATTGGTTCTCCTCTGAGGTTGCCTTAAGGCTTTAGCACCTTCCTCTAGAAAAATTCTATGAGTGCAAAATGGAAGAGCTAATGCCAACCAAATCCGATAACTCCCAACCAATGGCCTTTTTATTTTTCAAAACTTCCAAAAGCTTATTTTCATTTTCAACAGAGAGACCATTGGCTATGATTACCGGAAAGGTGTTTCCCTCCCAAGTAAGCATATTTTAAGTGAGGGGAAGAATTTTCAGTGCAGAGTTCGCCGCGATCGTCGAGGCGGATGTCACTTCCGCTGGGGCGGTGGACATCTCCGCTGGGCGGTTGGTACCGCTAGGGCGGAGGTCGCCACTGCTGGAGCGGTCAAGACCGCTGAGGCGGTCGAAACCACTGCCA